>LR999963.1:129025480-129321127 GCA_905220375.1 Tachina fera
TATTACATTTCGATAGGCCGCATTGTCGTCTAATTTTGCAATCCAACGAATTGTGACCGGCACGTAAACAACCAAAACAAAGACGTTTATTCTTCACAAAATTCCATCTCTCGGTTATGGGCATTCTTTTAAAGTTTTCGCAGTGGTATAATTGATGGTTTTGGTGGCACATGGGACATTTGGTAAGTCGGCTTGCGCTCGTTGTAATTGTGAATGACGGATTAGTCTTTTCTTTCCTATTGTGCACAGACTCATTTCTATAAGTGTCGGCCTCAAACATAAGTGAGACATACGTTGCTGCCTCTTGAAGCCATAAACTAAAATCGCTGACACTGGGGTATGGGCCGAGGTGTGTCATTGAATATTTCGTCCATTCCTCTCTTTTCTGAAGTGGCAACTTACTGACGAGCTCGTCCAATAGTGTAGGATTGCAAAGGTGGGCAGTTGCATTGGAGTTTATTAAAAATGCCGATAAACCTAATACCATCGTACTGAAATTAACTATCTCGTTTATTCTTTTCTCAGATATGCCAGGAAAGGCACGAACTTTTGCGATTTAGCTCCGAATTAATATCTGTGGACGACCGTAATGGAACTCTAATGTGCTGACTACTTGGTTGACACTATCGGGGTGGATTAGAAACGACTCTACTTTTGCTCTTGCATCCCCTTTTAATGATTTTTGCAGCCGTATCAAGTTTTCTAAGTTTGAGTAATTGTCATTGCTTATAGTTTCCCTAAATGCTACAATAAACATTGGCCATTGTTCTGGCAGACCAGAAAATTGTGGTAAATCATGCAATTTACGAAGTTGGCGCGTATCGCCGGCAGATTGGAATTCGTTTATATTCACAGGTGTAGAAATAGGATTATGAGGCAAGTATGGTGATGATACTGGTGCCGAATGCGATTGGGCTGCCGTATATATTTGCGTTGAACGTTGCTGCAACAAATCTAGCGAAGCAGGCAAAAAATTTGAAGGCGTTGTCTGAGTTAAATGTGCGGCACTGTAGGAAGCAGTGGCCGCTGGTATAAATGTTTGTGGTAACGAATATTGAAAGTATGTTCTTGGCAGATATGTTTGCGTGGTACTAATGGGCAAAGGGGTTGTTGTGGGGGCAAATGATTGTGCAGAAGTTAAGGGCAAGGAGGTTTTATAGGGCAAATTTGTTTGGCATGGTATATGGTACTCACATGTATCAGTTGTATAGCTCTGTGGATTTGACGCTGGCATTGTAGGGTAATTTTTCGGCATATATCGTGATGTCATGGCACTTGAATGTGTGGATGTGTTTGGCAATATCAAAGCTGGCAATTGGTCGTCTGTTGGCGGTTTGGCTGAATCCCGGTGTGTATTGGCGATGTCCCGTAGCTTCATCTTTAGCGACAATATCTCCTTTTTTAAGTCGTCTACTAAGATTTCTTCATCTTCAACAATGGTCCTCTCGCAGTCACTTTCGCCGGAGGCATCAGGCGTAATTTCGTCTTTTTTAGTGGACATGTCTTCTTTCGCCAGGCGTTTACTACGGCGTGGCATTTAATCCTTCCAAGAAAATTATAATAAAAGTTTGTTGCGGCAGCAACAAGAGAGTTTGGGCAAAGCAATAATAAAACAATATCGGCGTCGGTTTACTTTTGAGCGTTTTATGATCTGACAAAAATAATGGTTTCCATTGAAAACAAAAAATACAACATTTTTTGACCCCTAAATACTTACAATTTTCTGTCCTCGCTCACGGCTTTGTTGAAAGAATAAAAATTGTTTATTCTTTTCCTTTACAACTGAGGTAAGCGGTTACCAATAAAAGGGTACTCGATACCGAGTAAATCCGTGGCAGACTATGCCGTGCTTACATTGACAGTCAAATGAATAATACATAAAAATACAGCTCTGGTCGAAATCGACCGTTAAATAATAATTTCAAAATATCAATATTAATTTGTAACATTCAGGCTCGTGTTCATCACTTAATAAAGTTATCACTACAGATAAGAGTAGCTCAAAACCCAAGGTACAAGTCGGAATGGACAGATACATAACCGTGGTAAAGCGTGGGCGAAGCCCGAATTCTTCAAAAATTTCATCTGCTCCGAAGATGTCTAGGGATAATAACGCATCATCTACCAATCGTCAAAATCGTTTTTCTTTATTGCAAGTCACCGACGTCAAGCCCGATGCATCATCGCAAAAATCTTTTAAGCCACCACCTATATATTTAAGAGAAAAAATTCTAACGCCCTTATTAAAAAATTAGTCTCGGTAAAAATACATTTCATGTTATTCCAAGAAAGCATGGTAACATGGACGAAACTAAAATTTAAATATACGAAGAAAAAGATTTCCGCAAAATAGTGACTGAATTCGAAAAAAATAAAACATTTTTTTATACGTACCAGCTTAAAAGTGCTAAAGGTATGCAGATCGTATTGAAGGGCATTGACTCTAATGTTAATCCCGAAGAAGTAAAGGATGCACTCGTCATACAAGTATTTAAAGTAAAAAATTTTATCAAAATAATCAATAGGGAGAAGATCCCCCAGCCTCTATTTCGTGTTGAATTGGAGCCGAATGATATACAGCTGAAAAAACGAGACACTCTCAATTTATAGCCTAAAATACCTCTTATACCGAAAAATCACAGTTAAAGAGCCACATAAGCGTTCAGGTCCCGTACAGTACCATAATTGCCAAGAATATGGCCACACAAAAACATACTGTAAATTACCCTCTGTTTGTGTTGTGTGCTGCGAATTACACGGCACTGCTAGTCGCAATAAGCCAAAAGATCAAAGTGATAAAAAATGCAGTAATTGTGGAGATAATCACACCACTAACTACTGTGCAGTTATCCTGTGTACTCTTTTGTCAAACAGACTATGGTGCAAAAACCTAAATTAGCTCCATCTCAATCAGCAAACGCTTACTCTGCCACTTTTGTGCAAATGAGCCAACCAGTTACTTCCCGTGTATCTTATGCCGATGCTGCTAAAACAAATTCTATTCCCCCAAAATATTTCAACAAATACAAACACAAACTTTAGTTTTAATCGTCTTGAAGCTACCATTGATAATTTAAAAATTTTAAAATTAATGGCTACACTATATATGATACTAAGGATCCTAGAGGGAGACCATGCGGTGGATCTGCAATTCTAATTAAGTCAAGACTCAAGCACTATATCCTTGACAACGTTAGTGAAGAATATATGTAAGCTACGATTATTTTTGTAGAAAATTTTTGTTCTAATTTCGTCATATCATCATCCCAGATTTTTAGTTAACGAAGATCAGTATGAGAAGTTCTAAAAATCGCTTGAATCTTGTTTCGTGGTAGCTGGGCACTACAATGCAAAGCATACGTACTGGGGTTCACGCCTTGAAACACCTATAGGTCGAGCCTTGTATAATACAATTTCGAGAATGGGCTAAGATTTTATTTCGAGTGAAGAGCCCACTCACTGGCCTATTGACGTACGTAAAATTCCGGATGTTATTGGTTTTGGCGTCATAAAAAATATTTCTAGGGATTTAATTAACGTTGAAACTTCTCCAGATCTCTCCTCCGATCATTTTCCACTATTGTGACAATCTGTAACCCAGTAAGAAGGGACTTACCTCACCCATATATGAAGATGATCAATCGTGTTAATTGGCTGGGATTCAAAAAATATCTTAGTAGTCATTGCACGGAAAATATTACGCTAAGAACACCCAATGATATTGAAACTAACATTGCCATTCTTAACGAAAATATCAAACAGGCTGCTGAACATGCTACAACCTCCCATCCGCAGACTGGGTTTAATAAAATTTATTCCAGAGATATTGAACATTCTCGTGTGTGAAAAAAGAACAGCTAGAAGATTTAAAAAATGTACTAAACTAATCCAGGAGTTGCTTGCATCTAAAAAAACTGCATCACTTAAAAATTATTTGGAAGGTGTTGCTGTCACACCAACATCTAATTACTCTTTGTGGTGCGCAGCTAGAAAGCTTAAAACACCCGTTGAGTTTAAGCCACCTCTGCGCACATCTACCGGAGGTTGGGCAAGAAGCGATACTGAAAAAGGTAACATATTTGCTGAGCATTTAAAATCCGTATTTACACCAAATACATGTACCGGTGTTGCTGATTTGCCGAGTGTAGTTGCTCTACCCCTCGACCCTTAAAGTTAAATATGCGTAATGTACAAAAAGTAATTGCAGAACTCAAGCCAAAGAAAGCTCCAGATATTGATGGAATTAGTAACCAGATGCTGATTAAGTTACCTCGTACTGCAATTAGAATCCTGTTATTCATTTATAATGCCATTTTACGATTGGAGTATTATCCAGACTGCTGGAAGCTTGCCAAGGTTAAAATGATTCCAAAGCTAGGTAAAGATTTTACCAAGGCTGAGTCATATAGGCCAATAAGCTTACTGTCAACAATGTCAAAGCTTTTTGAAAAGCTACTCATGAGAAAATTGTCTTAAATTTTAACTGATAATGGGTGCATCCCGGACTATCAATTTGGTTTTAGAAGCCCGCATAGCACCATTGAGCAAACGCATAGATTGGTTCAATTTTTCAGAAAAACATTTGAGAAAAAGAAGTATTGTTCTGCCCTATTTATTGATGTTTCTCAGGCATTTGATAAAGTGTGGCATGAAGGCCTGATTTTGAAATTGAGGACATACTTACCAATAAACATTCTAAATCTTTTGGAAAGTTATATTCTTGCACGAAAATTTACAGTTGTGGAAGGACTCTTTATGAGTATGCCTGAAACTATCTCATCCGGTGTGCCACAGTGGAGTATACTGGGGCCATTTTTATATTTGATTTATACTTGTGATATGCCTGTGAGCAGTAGTATCCACACTTCTACATTCGCCGACGGCACCGCCTGCCTTAGTATGCACGAAAACCCTGATGAAGCATCCCGAAAACTCCAGGAAGACATTGGCCAGATGGAACTATGGTTAAACTTATGGAGAATTAAGGTAAATGAACAAAAGTGTGTCCATATAACATTTACCTTACGAAGAGATACTTGTTCCCCCATTCGGATTAATAATCAAGTTGTTCCTTAACATGCACATGTGAAATATCTTGGAATACACCTCGATCGACGGCTTACATGGAAACATCACATTGACTATAAGTTAACTCAAATGAAACTAAAATTAACTCAGGTACATTGGCTGATTGGCAGATATTCAACACTCAGCCTAGACTGCAAACTTTTAATATACAAGTCGCTTTTAAAGCCATTATGGTGTTACGGTATCCAGTTATGGGGCACTGCTTCTGCTTCCAATGTAGAGAGAAGTCAACGAAGACAAAACAAAATTTTAAGGTTAATAACATCTGCTCCATGGTACATTAAGAATTCAAATATACGTCGTGATTTAAATATGCCACTAGTGACTGAAGAAATCTGCAAAATACGCAGGCAAACATCTAACAAAACTCGAGTCACATCCTAATTCGCTTGCTCGTAATATTTTGAACTTTACTGGACACATCCGCTTAAAAAAGAGAGATACAAGGGCTCTAATACTAAACACTCCGAATGAAGTTGCTTGAAACATTTTTTTTGCTTATCACTACTTATGTATTATTTACAACTATCACTTAGTTATGTCTGGCATTGGTCAGGCCTATTAATTATATGTTAGATTTAAGATTTGAATACTTATTGTTAGTTCATATATGAAGATACAATAAATAAAAAAACATGCATAAAAAAAATTTATAACTATTAACATGTTTATGTCCGGTCCAGTGGTCGGTCCTAATAATTATATTTTAGATTTAAGATTTGAATACTTATTGTTAGTTCAAATTTCAAGATACAATAAGTAAATACATGTATTAAAAAAAAACATAAGCAAAAACCAAAATTTTTTGATCCAACGAAGTAAAGCCAATGAAGGAATAAAAATCATTCACATTTGTATTCTTTTTTCAATATTTTATTTAACATTTTTTCTTAAAAATCTTAAAATACAAATTTCACTCTGCGTATAAATAAAAATATAAAGATATAAAAAGAAAAAAAAAATAGATCACTACTCTAATATTTTATTTTTAATTACAAATAATTTAGGTATAGGTAAAAAGATAAAAAAAAGTTTTAAACCATTCAATTTTAACCTGGTTTTTGAGTGAAAAACAACTAAAATTAATAGATACATTCATAAATATATACATAACCAATAAATAAATTAATAAATAAATACAGAACTAAATAAATAAATAAATTAATAAATTAATTAATAAACAAATAAGTCAATAATAAATAAGCTTATAAATAATTAAATAAATATATTTAGTACAAAATTAAATTCTAAATGTCATCTTACATGCAATTTAGTAGGAAGCATTCTATTCTACATCCATCGTTTCATTATTTAGGTCTATGTAATGTCCCCAAGCCCGCGTTTTTATTTTATCTTTCATTATATTTCTTTTATCATCAGAAAACCTTAGTGCTATTTTATTTAGTTTTTGAGTATATAGTTGATGTGTTTTAGACCTAAACAAAAACATTTCATCTGAGATAATTTTGGATTCAAATAAGCAACTTTTGTAATCATTAATGGACAACTTTTCAATTACAGACATTTTGACCCCTTTAGATTTTTTAACAGCTTCCGAGCGAAGAGTCGACAGAGAATACATTTTTGCTCTTAAACCAACAAACTCTGTCATTATATCCCCACTGTTTTCATCTTTCATCATACCTAAAACCTTCTTATTGAGTAGCGGCAAACGAAATTGATTATCTATAGGATATTCTTTCGTATCAAAATTCAAACTAATATCATTACGGATGTCATCGTAAAAATCATCAGTATGAATTGAATAAATAAAGCAGTTAGTTGAGAGAAATGTTCCCTCCAAATTTAAGCTTCATGAAGCCGTAATGAAAGTCATACATTCTCCGCTTGGATAACTCCAGTACTGTAAAGCCAACATATATGTGTTTATCATATAGTGGTTCCATTATTTCTAACTCTACCGCATACATATCATCAGAAAATTTTGTCATCTGCATAAAATTTGGTTTCGCAATTAATGCTCTGAGAACTAAATGATTCCTGTTTGTTGTTTCCCAAGATGTAGCAATTCTAATGTCCCTACGTTTTTCAATGTTTTCCATTGTCTTTACATAAACAGCGTTGTTTAAAAGTTTGAAGAAATCTTTATCAAAATTATTTTAAGCATTTGTCCTATGGAATGTGTTTAAGTCAATATATTTTTTAAGCCAAGGGGATTGCTTAAATCGGGGTATTCTATGAATTTGTTTTAAGATGAGGCCATTTGAAATGGCTTGTTTTAAAGCTGTATAGTGCATGGTGTAATTTGTTTTTGAGTGTAAGTATGCAACTAGTTTTTTGATTTTGAATCCCCCACCGTTTTATTTTGGGGAAAAAATGGCATTATGAATCGGGATAATCTATATCCACTTCCAAAACGTACCCATACTCTGCAGTATCAGAAATTTTTTTTAAATCTTCCTTACGGTGAATTTGAGTGGGTATCAGTATCACATACCGTAAGGAAGATATTCCGACATCGCCCAATCATACAAATTGTTATGCGTCTAAACATACAAGAAACTCTGATGGTTTTGATGCATCAAAATCATCCAAATATTTGTTATTCGCTTTCAAATATATTTGCGAGCATTGAACTAGTCCACCTCTAATTCCATTTTGCATAAGCATATACATTTCGGAATCACTGAACTGTTCCAGGGAAATTTCTGTGATTTTTAACATTGCATCCCAGGATAAGCCTGATGATGTATAATAATGACAAGGGTCTAAATCGTGTATACCTCTACAAATTTTCCTTAAATTTTCAAACACGTCAGGTAGAAGAAGAACATCTGTCTTTAAGTAGAGTTCAGTATAGTTAAGGAGGGTTCTACAGTTAAACTCTCGCCATATTTTTTGAGCATGTTCATACTCGACTACATCACATTCCTCATTCGGTAGAATATTAAGGAATTCTTCTCTACTAGAGAGTTTAATTTCCTTAAACTTAGTCATGGAATCCATGTAACAGTACGGATATACACCTTTTTTTCTAATCAGGTTGAAATGAGCTTCATCAACGAAACATTATCGAATAGTATTAAAATCATTGCTATCAAGATTTTTCGCTAACGTATCCAAACTCGAAGCCATAAATCTAAACGAGTCTATAAATCTTATTTCGAATCCATGTTTTTCATCTAATCTGATAAAAATTTAAAGAGATATATAACGTTCTGTGTTCTGGGGAATCACATTTATTGTGGCATTTTTATTTATAGTAGAAAGTTCTTTGAAAAATAGGTGCATATCATATGCAGAAAGATTATGGAAAATAACCGGTATAAACTGAGGTGTTTTATAATTTAAATTGCATTCGCTATGAGCTGCCCGACCATAATTACCCGTAAGATGACAATGATTTTCTAACTTTATCGTTATTCAATATTTTCTTACATATATGACAATTGTTTGCATTATTATATTGGGCTATTTGTATTGGGGTCATGAACATTTTCTTAACTTTTGTGACGGATGCGATTAAAAAGAGAAAACACGTCTAGAACGTTTGAGCAGACTCAGTAGAATGTGAATCTCTCACTTTATTAAGAAGATAAGTAAGGTTAACGAATAATGTAAATAGCTTAACGAGTAGTGTAAATAGCTTAACGAATAGTGTAAATAACTTAATGAATAGTGTAAATAGCTTAACGAATGGTATACATAAAGGTGGATGCATTTGCATTACACCTCCCTTCTAAAAAAAATTTTTGTATCAATCAGGTGATCAATCTGCTTGATTCAACATTTTTATAATAAAAAAAAGTTTTGTATTTTATATTCTGATTTTAATTACTCAATTCTTACAAAAAAATTATAATTTAATTCATGTCTACAATGTAATAAATGAAATTATTATCTTTGTTTGTGTAAAGGTTTTAAGCAATTCTCAATCTATCTTTGAGAACTGTTTTCTTTTTATTTGTTTTATTATCATATACAGTGGCGTTTACGCCTTTTATTTCATTAACTACAAATGGGCCATCATATATGTGGTTAAATTTGTCATACGGTTCTTTTCTAATGTACACTTTATCATTAATTTTCAAATTACAAGGTTTTGCCAATTTATCATACATGCTTCTGTTTCTTTCTTTATGTGTTTGTAACAGTTTATTTGCCATAATGTGTGATTTTTGTAATCTGTATTTAACTTCTTTGCTGTAATTTTCAATATTGTATAAAGGATCAATTTTATCAAGTATTAGTTCATTCGGCAAAATTGCTCGTTTTCCGAATACAAGCTCATATGGTGTAAATATATTATTGAATACTGAATTTGAAGATGTATTATGGAAAAATGTGAAATATTTTAAATATGTGTCCCAGTCCGAAATGTTTTCTCTTATGTACGATCTAACATACTCATTAAATACTCGATGATTTCTTTCAGCTGTACCAACCGTCTGATGGTGATAAGCTGTTGAGAAATTATGTTCAATATTTAAGAGTTTGCAAAGTTCTGAAAATATTTCGTTCTTAAATTCAGTACCTAAATCTGTTTTAATCGAAGTCATTTTACCATATATTAAAATAAAATGTTCGAATATTGCCTGTGCAACGGTTTTTGCACCCTTATCTGGTAATGCTATGGTAACCAAATATTTCGACATGTCGCAGATCAGTGTCATGGCATACTTGTTCCCGAATTTTGATATTGGCAATGGACCTATTGTGTCCATTACTACAACATCAAAGGGTTTTGCTGGTGAAGGAGTTAAGACTAGTTCTTCTCTTGTTCCTACCTTAACCTTGTTTAAACTACATTCATTACAATTTTTAACGAAATGAGCTACATCTTTTGTCATACCTTTCCAATAAAATTTCGATCTTAATTTTGCATATAATCTTTTACGTCCACAATGACCACCTATGATTGGGTCGTTATGATAAGTTTCCAACAGTTTAATTTTCTTATTTTTGTCAATAACTGTTTCAATTGGATCCATTCATAAAATCTTTAATGTTTTTAAAATATTATTGCCCTGGGTTTTAAATCTTGAATGCTATATTCAGAAAAAAATTATCATTTTTTGGCCATTCTATGATATAGACATTGTTATTGTGGGCTTCTTTTTCGAGCCTCAAAGGCATATCTTCGAAATTCAATGTTTTGTTAACAATATCAACATCCATAATAAATCTAATTTTGAATTTATTGTATATTTTTAATCATATTTTGATTATCTCTTCATTGTTGTAAAATATCTCTGATCGTACCCTGGGAACTTTTTTATTGAAATCTTGAGGAAATTTATCGTAAACTTTTAATGTAATTGTATCTGAACTTTTTGGAGAATGTTTATTTTTATCATTTTGCCTGGCCATTGCTCGAGTTGTCATGGATAAAATGTTTGCGGTATTTATCGCGTTTTTTAATTCGTCAATTGAAATTCGTGATAAAGCATTTGCTCCGACGTTGTTTTTTCCTTTTATATATTCAATAGTAAAATTGTATTCAGATAGTTCAAGTCTTATCTTTGTAAGTTTAGACGAAGGATCTTTCATATTAAAAAGATATACAAGGGGTCTATGATCTGTTCTAACTATAAATTGTGTACCATAAATATATGGCCTGAATTGTTTAATAGCGAAATATATTGCAAATAGTTCTTGTTCAATTGTTGCTTTTTTCTGTTCTGCCTGATTGAAAGATCTTGACGCATAAAATATTGGTAAATCATGTCTATTAAAGTTTTGGCTGAGAATAGCACCACAACCAATCTTTGATGCATCTACTGTTAATAAGAATTGTTTGGAAAAATTTGGGTATTGAAGTACTCTTGGGGAAATTAGTTCAGATTTTATTTTCTCAAAGGATTCTTGACATTTCGTGTCCCAAATAAAACTAACTTTCTTTCTTGTTATATAATTTAACGGTGCTGCTAGAGAAGCAAAATTCGGTATAAACCTTCTATAATAGTTTGCAAAAGCAATAAAACGTTTGACGGAGTCTTTATCTGTAGGTTTTGTATAATTATTAATAGCAGCAGTTTTAGTTTCATCTGGTAAAAGACCATTAGATGTACATTTATGACCTAGGAATTTGACTTCCGGTCTGAAGAAATTACACTTGTATGGGTTGATTTTCAAGTTACAATTTCTTAATACGCTAAAAACACTAGTTAGATTCTTCAGGTGATGTTCCTTACTACATCCAATAATGATAATATCATCAATGTACAGAAATGCTTTGTTTGGTTCTAAACTCGAGAATGCTATCGACATCATACGCGAAAATGAATTTGGAGCTACATTTAAGCCAAATGGTAGAACTTTCCACCGAAATGCACCTTGGTCTGTGCTGAATGAAGTTAAATCTCTAGAATCAACATGAAGAGGTATTTGGTGGAAACCAGAAAAAGATCTATTATTGAAAAATATTTGGCTCTGCCAAGATTATCAAGGATATCATCAATTCGTGGCAATGGGAATTTATCCGCAATTAGTTTCTTGTTAATTGCTCTGAAATCAACGCACATTCGGTATGATTTTGTTTCTCCTCTACTTTTTTTCGGTACTAAAATTAACGGGCTATTATAATTCGATGTACTTGGTTCGATCAAATCATTTTTAAGTAGACTTTGGACTTGCTTTTTTATCTCGTTTCTCTGTGTATATGGAAGACGGTAATTTTTAACGTATACTGGTGAAGTATCACTGAGCCTTAACTTTTGCTCATAGAAGTTATTGGTGGTCATTTTGTCATTATCTAGGGTAAAAATATCTGAAAAATTTTCACAGAGCGGCATCAAATCGTCTTTGATATAACTTGGCATTTTATCGTCTAAGATTCTTGCAAATTTTCAATTCTATCCTTTTCAAAAGTAGTTTCGTTAACTGAATAGATGTAGAAATTAGAAAGATTTTCAAATTTTACGTCATAGTTAGATATAAACTTCGTTTCATCTGATGTATTTAAAACACGTAGGATAGGATTAATAGAATTTACAACACTTTTGCCAACGCCTGGGGTAATTTCTTGTGAATCAATAAAAACAGGACCCTTTGCATTGTTTAAATGAAATTCTCTGAATACTTCACATCTTGGTGGCAGAAAACAAGTATTTTTTCTAATTCCGTGAGATATTGGGATGATTACTTCATCATTATATATTCTAAAAGAAACTGACATTATTATAATCAATTTTACATTTGTTTGTTTTTAGAAAATCTTTACCTAATATACCATCTGACGGTATATTGAAGTTGTCAGGAACTACATGAAAAATTTGTGAAATAGCGTAATTCCAAATTAACAATTTTGAAGTAATAGTACCTATTGATTTTAATGCATCTGTTGTTATTCCAACAATGCTAATAGTATTACTAGTGTTTACGTAATTTACTTCCCTTAAACATGAAACTTTTATAATTGATACATCCGCTTGCGAATCGACTAGAAACGAATTTTGTTTGCGTGTTACATTGCATCTTAGGTTTATGAAATCGGCATAATTCAAATTGAAACTGTAAACAGATTGAAAATAATTTTTGTTGTAAAAGTTTAATTTTGTTCCTCTCCCAGCACATCCTGCTGAGGGACATCCGCATTTAAAGTCCTTACTGCAGGTTGTCTCCTCTGGAAATTGTTTTGAATATAATTTCCACGATTATGTCTAGCCTGACTGTTGTTATTTCGGCCCTGAAATCGGTTAAAATTGTTCTGATTTCTGTTATTTGGAGCAGACACGGCATTGTGCGAACTACCTCTAGAATAGTTGCTGCTGTTAGGTCTAGGATAACGAAAATTGATGTATGATCTATGATTGGAATTTATTCTTCTTCTACCATAACTCATTGTTAAAACTTGTCTATCTTTCTCAACATTTGTTTCTTCTATCACCAATTTTGCAACAACCTCTTTTGGGTCTTTAAAAACGGTTGACGCCAAAATTGCCTTTACCATTTCCGACCTAGTATTATTTCTACAAGTTTTAAGTTTCTTATATGGCCATTTCCTGAGCTTTTTCTTTAGTTATTCCTTCAATTACTAGCGATCTGGTTAGAGCATCTGCCAAATCTTCTACGTTTTTCCCGAAATCAGTGTAGTTATTTTGTTTTACCTGCAGGGATGCAATTCTACCTGCCACTACCTTGGAATTAACTGGTTTTATTCTAGTCTTAAGGGCATTTTTAATCTGAGCTACGCTTTCTATATGGTCCGGCAAGATTTCTCTAGCCTTACAATCTAATTTCGATTTAATAAAATTTATAAAGCATATTTTTAAATTATCTGCAGTTAGGTCTTCGATAAGATCGATTTTGTCTATAAAAGAGTTCAATGTCAGTGGGTTGCCATCATAATTGTCACGCATAATGTTTGAACACATTGTGATGAACTTCGTTTTATCTTCTATCGTTGCCATTATAAAGCTTTCTATATTTCTATTACTAGAATTGACAACTTCTTTACTATTATATTCTATTTTCTTGTTAGGATCTAATATCTTTTCAGAACTATCTTTGTCGTTATCACTGTCAGAATTGGCATCAGTAAGCATTTCCTTTTGTACAACTTCAAATACATCTACACCACATGGAACTTTAATCTTGCGTTCCAATCTGTAAAAACTTCTTGATAAATTTTCCCTACAATATAGAATTTTATTATATACTATTTCTTTATCAGCTGTTGACAATTTGTCACAAGGTTTAGTATATAGTAATATTTTGTTATAAGCTTCAATTAAAAGATTTATGTATTCTTCAATTTTATATTTATTGCTAGAAATTGGACGTTTTTGTATAACTCTTTTTTGGAAATCTGAAATTAGTTCATAAAATATTTGAATATCAAATTTTTTAACCGACATTTACTCAACGTTTACACGTAGCAATGCTGTAAATGAATAGCAAGGTATTTTGTTTATTATGTATCTCATTTTGAATAATTTTGTTTGTTTTGTTTTTATCTATTAAAATTTTTTTTTCAGTATATTGGTAATTTTCGCATGTACATTATTATTTGTTATTAGGCATACATTAGTTGTAATAAAAATAAGAAATATTTGTATTACAAATAATTTTAATTATGCGAAAAGTACTATAATTTAAAAGTGTAACAAATGAGAATATATATATGTATATTTAATAAGTGTTATATTAGAAACTAATAATATGTATATATAAGTATTATAATAATATACATAAATATTTTGTATTAATAATTTTACGTCATCCTGTTTGCAGAAAATATACTCCATCTGTTCATAATCATCGCCTCCTGTTGTTTTTCGTTGTTGTTTTGGCATCTTTCATTTCTCTTCTCTTTTGCTTCTTGCTGTATTTTACTTTTCAGCTTCAATTATTCGTTTTTCTTTGTCTTTTTTTGACATTTTGCTCATTATTATTCGTTTTTTTTTCAACCATTATCATTTGTACATTTTGATTTCTTTTGCTTATTTGGAATTTTCTTCTTTAAATTTATCTATCTGCATTTTGCTTTTAATTTTCATTCGTTTTCCAACACTAATTGTTTATTTTGATTTCTTTTGGTTATTTCATATTTTAGAGTTTTGAGCATTTCAATTTTAATTTCTTTTGCTTTATTATGGGTTTTTGTTTTTGTTTGTTATTTTATGTTTTTGAATTTAATTTGTTTTATTATTTCCTTGAATTTATTTTAAAGATGACTGTTAGTTTTGCAATTAAATTTTTTCTTTTCTTGTTAATTTATTTTTTTCAAACTCATATTTTCACTTTTTGTTTTTTTTTTGTATTGTTTCATCTTTTTTTTTTTTTTTTTTGTTGGTTATCGGTTTTTCACTCTGTTTTTTTTCATGGATTCATGTACGTTCTTAAATTTTATTTCTTTTGTACGGTTTTAAGAATATTTTCCTTTAACGTACGTTTATTGATAATTCTCTATTTCTTTTCTTTTTCGTTAATTTTTTTTTAACTTGGACACTCTTCTCTCTTTGTGTTCGCATAAATGTTCTCTTTTGCACTTTTCTTTTAACTTCAATTTTTCGTATTTGACTTGTTGCTAGCAAGTTTTTATTGGTTAGACTGCCGTTATAACGGATTTTGAACGTACATATTTCGTTCAGAATAACTGTTTTCATCTTTTTTTTTAACACATATAAGTTAACACATTTCCCATTTAAACTCCGCTACTGCTGACAAAGAACACGCGCGCAAACTCTTCCCACAAACAACAAGGAATTCGCTGACACCATATCTACGATGCAACATACTTTTGTGCAATTCCAGGAAAAACATCAGGTGATGTGGTGCAACGATAAATTAAATTATAATAAAAATATAATGCAGTTTTAGTTTTAAGTTAGTGTTAATTCAACATTCAGAAAATAAAGGAGCATAAGCTCCCAAAAAAATATTTTTTTAATTAAAATAAACATATAAAGTTTTAATTGGCGCCCGAGCAGGGACCAACGTGCCGTTAAGTAAACAATCTGAAAACAAAAAAGTAAGATTCGCGTGTACCAAAAACAATAAATCCTTGAAAATAAAAAAGTAAGGGAAAAGTGAACACAAATTCTAAAAGTGAACACAAATTATAAAAGTGAACACAAATTCTAAAAGTGAACACTAACTTTTGGAGCAAGCGGCTTAACGACAAGGGGTTTGGAAACAGAGACGAGGAAAGTCCCGAGTACGAACAGGAAAAGGAGAAACTGGATACGTTCAACAAACCATAACCTCAACGTTGGAAATGTTTAATTTAAGTTTCATCGTTTTTTTGTAAGTAATTTTTATTTAATGTGAAAAAAGGAACAAGTTTTAAATTATCGTAATTAATGTAAAAAAAAAGTTAAACCAAGTTAAAAATAGAAAGATTTTTTTGAAGTATAAAATTTTTAAAAAACGAAAAAGGAGAGTTAAAGAATTTATTTAAATTTTAATATTGTAAGAGATAAAAGAATTTATTGAAATTATGAAGTAAAATTGATAAATTGAAAATATAAATTAAATTAAAAGGTAAAAGAATATACCAAAGAATAAAATTTATAACTGAGATTTAAAAGAAATATTTTATATTTATTTTTTTTTGCTTTTGCAATATCAAAAATATAAACCACTAACAAATAAATAAATAAATAAACAGCTGTTGCGATCCTTACGAGGCCCTCCAATAGCAATCATAATAAAAAAATAAAAAAAATAATAAAATAAAATATATAACAAAAGTATCAAAACAATAGGAAAACCAGAATAAACTTTTTTCAAAATGGAAAAGGAAGAACAGGAGATCATTAAACATTTAAATCAGATGAGAATAGGGGAGAACCAAAACGTACAGCCGACCACTTCTCGACAAATACCAGTACCGACCACACAACCATCCACTTTAATTAACACAGAAATTATTAATGAAATAGTTCAACAAGTTTTGAATCAGATAAATAATAGAACCGGACAGGACACCCATGACAACCAAGTAATAGTTGACGCTACAAACGCAAATGAATTAGACCGCATACCAGACATGGTTAAATGCCTTAGGGAATTTTCCGGACGTTCTGGGGAATTTAACTCATGGCGCAAGACAGTAGATAGGATATTGGAAGCATATGCGAATTTCAGAGGCACACCGAAGTATTTTGCTATACTTCACACAATAAGACATAAAATTTTCGGGGAAGCCGACACCGCATTGGAATCATATCGAACACCATTAGATTGGACACAAACAAAAAATGCCTTATGCTACACTATTCGGACAAGCGAGATATTGGTACTCTTGAGTACCAAATGACTAGCTTGACTCAAAAACATCGAGACATAGCCACTTTCTATCAGGCGGTATACCAACATCTGTCTCTCATTTTGGACAAGGTGGCCTGCCTGGACATTAGCGAGGAATCGATTCGTTCCATGACTAACTCCTATGGAGAAAAGGCTCTAGACACTTTTATTCGCGGACTAAATGGCGATTTGCCGCGTTTGTTGAGCATTCGCGAACCGGCTACATTACCACAGGCATTAGACTTGTGCCACAAACTAGAAAATATGACATTTAGGCTTAATTACGCCCAGGGCATAAATAGGTATAATGTAAACGCAACACTACATAAGCCTTCACGGCAAGGAACAAATTTTAAGGGACCCCATTTTTATCCCGAATTGGCTTACATGCCACCTGCACCTCATCGATTCCATGGTGCTAACCAACAATACAATCAATCATACAACCGCCCCAATATTTTTCCACCAAATCGAATAATGCAGCCTAATTACAATAGATTCGGCAATAATCAAGCAAATTATAATAAATTCAGTAATAACCAACCTAATTATAGTAGATTCAATAACAACATGGACAACAGACTTAACAACTACCGACCATTCGGACAAAATTTCAATACAAGTTCTTCTCCAAAACCAGTGCCAATGGAAATAGATAGTTCGAGTCAATTCAGGCACAATAACCATCAAACCCAACCACCAATGAACTACAGTAATAAACGTCCTCCTAATAGTCAAAATACTCATCCTCCAAATAAAATACAACGTAACTTTCACCTAGAAACACTTTATCCGGACGAAGCACGATATGAACATTTCGATGAGGAAAGTGAAAATCCTACACAATCCAATGTAGGCCCTAACAACATATTTTCCGAACACGAAGGTTATTTGGAAAATAATGTTTTGCCAGACAATGACGCCCCACAAGTTTACGATAATGTTAATTTTTTAGAATAGCAACGTCTTCGCTTCCATGTTTCGAATACATGACTAAATGCGGAGACAAGGTAGATTTTCTTATTGATACAGGCTCAAATAAAAACTATATCCAATCCACCCGTATTATGAATCCAATTAAAAATGAAAAACTCACCATACGTTTATAATCATTTTTGGACCACAGATTAAAAAATTTAAATTTTACATCCTACCTACACTTTCTTCATTTCATGGTATAATAGGCAACGACACATTAAAATAATTAAGGACTACTATCCATACCGATAAGAGCTTTATGACAATATCTCCAGGAATAAAAATTCCTCTGAAACAAAAAATATCCCAGGAAGTAAACATGGTTGATTTAAATCAACCCGACTTGACCCAAGAACAGCAAATAAAGCTGTATAATATTGTAAAAAAATTTGCCAATTTATTCTCAGATCCTGATGAAAGGCTAACATTCACAACCTTAGTGAAGGGCGAAATCCGTACCACCACGGATACTCCAGTTTATTCGAAGCCTTACCAATGGCATTAAAAGGAGAAGTCAAACGACAAGTCGAAGAACTCCTTGCCAATGGAATAATTAGGAAATCAAAATCACCGTACAATTCACCTGTCTGGATAGTCAACAAAAAGGCTGACAGTTCTGGTGAAAAAAAGTATCGTGTGGTAATAGATTATCGAAAACTTAATTCGGTCACCATACCAGATCGATATCCAATTCCCGAAATAAACGAGGTACTTTCAAATCTCGGTGAGAATAAGCTATTCACAGTCATAGATTTGAAAAGCGGATTTCATCAGATACCCTTCCGTGAGTCGGACGTGGAGAAAACCGCATTCTCAGTGAATAATGGAAAATATGAATTTTTGCGTCTGCCATTCGTATTCAAGAATGCGCCGTCAACATTTCAGCGAGCCTTAGATGACATTCTTCGTCAGCATATAGGCAAAAGATGTTACGTATACATCGACGACGTAATAATATTCGGGAAAAATGAGGAAGAGCATCTACACAATTTAGAAGTAGTGTTCAAGACTCTAGAGAACGCCAACATGAAAATACAAATGGACAAATGTGCGTTTCTGAGAGAAGAGGTAGAATTTTTGGGATACGTTGTCAGTGCGGAAGGAATAAAAACAAATATAAAAAAGTAGAAGCTATTTCAAGAATGCCTCCTCCTGGAAATTTGATGGATCTTCGGTCATTCCTTGGAATGGCAGGGTATTATCGTAGGTTCATTAAGGACTTCGCAAAAATCGCCAAACCACTTACTGCGTTGTTGAGAGGTGAATGTGGCAACATTTCGAAACACGCATCGCACTATTTTGATGTCAAGAGATATCTTACTTTCGCACCCAAATTTTTAAAAAGATTTTGAGCTTACCACCGATGCTTCTGATTACGCAATCGGTGCGGTACTTTCACAAAACAATAGGCCAATAACATTCATTTCCAGAACCCTCAGCAAGACCGAGGAGAACTACGCCGTAAATGAAAAAGAAATGTTAGCCATTATATGGTCATTAAATTCCCTTAGAAATTATTTATACGGTTCGAGAAAAGTAAAAATATATACAGATCATCAACCCCTTACATATGCTTTAAGTTCTAAAAATACCAACTCCAAAATGAAAAGATGGAAATCAATTCAGGAGTACAACTACGAGTTGAAATATAAACCAGGATATTCTAATGTAGTAGCTGATGCATTATCAAGAATACCCTCTCAAATAAATTCACTTACATCGACAGCTCACAGCACAGAGAGATCACCACATGAGTTAATACCTTGTGCCGAAATACCAATTAATGTATTTAAGAATCAAATATTCTTCAAGCAGTCCGAAACTTCATCATATCAGTTTAATATAGTTTTTCCCACAGTTCATAGACACATAATCACAGAACCACTATACAATGAGCAAATCCTCTTATCGCATCTAAAACGATATCTTAATCCATCCGTAATTAACGGAATTCATACAGAAGAAAGAATAATGGGTATTATTAAAAATTTTTATCCACAACATTTCAGTAACTACAAAACTCGCTATACTGAAAAGGTTGTCAAGGACATTACTAATGAACAGGATCAAGAAAATTTAATCTTAGAAACTCATTTGCGTGCTCATAGAAACGCAATAGAAAATAAATCACAAATCTTGGAAGAAAACTTTTTTCCAGGTATGCTCAGCAAAATAAAAAATATTATAGCAAAATGTGCGACGTGCAAGGAAAGTAAATATGATCGACACCCCAATAAGCCCAAACTAGGAGAAACACCACTACCAACATACCCCGGTCATACTGTTCACATAGACTTATTCCTGACAGAAGGAAAGGTAGTATTAACGGCTCTTGATAAATTCACAAAATATGCCCAGACAAAGATATTCAAAAACAGATCAATTGAGGATATTAGGAAGCCACTTAGGGAAATAATATTTAGTTTTGGCGTACCCAAGTGCATAATAATAGATAATGAACCCTCACTAAACTCAGATGCAATTAAATTTATGATGGAAGACGAACTAAGGATAGAAGTCTATACGACACCGCCATATAAAGGACAAGCTAACGGACAAGTAGAAAGGTTTCATTCAACCATTACAGAAATAATGAGATGTATTAGAGAAAATAGAGGACATAGAGATTTCGAGGAACTGTCGGAAAGAGCAGTTTCTGAATACAACCATAGTATACATTCGGTAACAAAAAAGAAACCAGTAGACCTATTTTTTGGACGACAGGATAGTTTCACACCAGACGATACAGAAAGGACAAGACGTGACAATTTAGAAAAGTTAGCAAAAAAACAGCAAAAAGACATTCAATTCCACAATAAAAACAGACAAGAACTAAAATCCTATTTGCCAGGCCAAATAATTTTTGTCAAACAGAACAAAAGATTACGTACTAAACTTTCGAAACCATATACAAAAGAAGCAGTTAAAGAGAATAGAAATAGCACAGTTCTGACGGAAAAGGGACAAGTTATACATAAAAGTAGAATACGTAACTAAATAAATACAATATAAAATTTCTTTTTATACACAGATTGACTACCTCATTGTGCTACGCGGACATTCAGATTTTGGATTACTCAAATGCACAACTGATAACTGAAAAAGGCACAGCTAGAGTGCAAACAGGATATTTCAAGATAATTCATGAAATAGACATCACAAAGTACTTAGACATAATAGAAAATATTGAGAGAACAATACACGCATCTACAATCGGACGAAATCCTCATTACCCTTTCATATCAAAGCTAATATCACAAATAAAGACACATCTAAATAACTTGCAAGTGAAGAGAATGAAAAGGTCCTTAGACTTTATAGGCAGTGCATGGAAGTGGACAGCAGGTAATCCTGACCACCATGACGATGAAATTGTTTTAAATAAATTGAATAATGTTTTGGAAAATAATAATAATCAAGTGTTGATCAATAAATTAACTATAGAAAAGATTAAAGAAATTACTAATATTACTAATAATATTGCAAAAAGAATGGAAAACAATGAATTTACTGAAATAGATTTATTTTTGAAATTAAAATTTAAATTAGAAATCATTAAAGAAGAAATTGTAAATATTGCATACGCAATACATTGGGCAAACGCTAATATAATAAATTCTTATATCTTGTCTAACGAAGAAATTGATATAGCTAAAAATATTGTTAATAAAGAAAACATACCTTTTATAAATTTAGACGAAGCATTCGAATTTTCCGAAATTAAAATTGCAACTGACGGAAAAATAATACTTTATATAATAAGCTTACCAACTGTTAATAATAATGTATGTAAAGCAATCGAAGTTAGAGCAGTAAAACAAAATGAAAGAATTAATAAAATAAATTTTAATGAAATATTAATTTGTGAAGAAGAAATGTATGGAATTAAAGACAAATGTAAGAATTATAATTTTTTAGAAATTTGTTCTAGAAATGAAATGTAGATTTAAGTAACGATACCTGCATAAATAACCTCTTGAAAAGTCGCACACCACACTGCACCGAAATCAATAATAAGCACATCCCAAATATAGAGGAAATATCACCTGGTATTTTATTTTTGAATAAATTCGATGGCGAAGTTATTTTTCAAAACGAAACAACTACATTGAATGGGACATTCCTAATACACTTCAGTAATGCAACTATCGAAATTCAAGGGAAAAAGTTCTACAATGCGCTGAAAACAACAAGTAAACCACTACCAGCAATCCTGCAACCCCTGTCAACATCCAATACAATCGAAGAAGTTCTATCTTTGGAAATGTTACATCAATTAAACACGAATAACACTAATCACATAGATACAATAGAAAAGGGAAATAAAATAAAATATTCTATAAATCTCATACTCGCCCTGGTAATAGTAACCATTATAATGGTAATCGCAAAAAGTATTTGGAAACTAAAAAGAGGAAAACTATCTAACCTAACAGATTCAGCGATTGAAGGATTAAATCAATTATTCTACAAACCAAAGACATCAAACGAGGACGTTTGAGCTTTTAGGGGGGAGTAGTTAACACATTTCCCATTTAAACTCCGCTACTGCTGACAAAGAACACGCGCGCAAAATCTTCCTACAAACAACAAGGAATTCGCTGACACCATGTCTACGATGCAACATACTTTTGTGCAATTCCAGGAAAAACATCAGGTGATGTGGTGCAACGATAAATTAAATTATAATAAAAATATAATGCAGTTTTAGTTTTAAGTTAGTGTTAATTCAACATTCAGAAAATAAAGGAGCATAAGCTCCCAAAAAAATATTTTTTTAATTAAAATAAACATATAAAGTTTTAATTTATATATTTTGTTATAAGTTACTGTACATAGATATGTATATTTAAATTTGACTGTACTTTTAACTTACTTATTTTTTTTCATGTAGTTTGTCTTTATTGCTTTATGTACATACTTTGATTTTTAGGAAATGTATTGTTCCCGCCAGAATTGTATGCACATACATAAGTATTACTAAGACAAATCATCATCGTGTTTAATTTTAAAATGTTCACTTTAATTAAAACCAAAAGTTGCTTATTAAAAATGTATTTCTTTTTTTTCATTGTTCATTTATTGCTTATTGTTTATCTAATTTGAAAGAAAATTTTTTTTCAAAGATTTTAAATCACAGGTAATTTCATTTCACACAGTTAATTTCATTTATTTAATTTAAAAACTTTATATATTTTAACACTCTTCATCAAAAACAAAATGTCCTGTCACGGTCGGAATGTGACGGATGCGATTAAAAAGAGAAAACACGTCTAGAACGTTTGAGCAGACTCTGTAGAATGTGAATCTCTCACTTTATTAAGAAGATAAGTAAGGTTAACGAATAATGTAAATAGATTAACGAATAGTGTAAATAGCTTAATGAATAGTGTAAATAGCTTAACGAATGGTATACATAAAGGTGGATGCATTTGCATTACACTTTTAGTAAATAATTTAGATAGATATCTGTACAATCTTCAACTATTTTTTTGATAAATACATTTGCCGAATCTTCACCAAAATAATGTCTATATAAATTATTTTCCCTCTTAAAACTACAATTAACAAAATAGCCGAATGCACACGCATGGTGTTTCTGTACATTTCCCAGTGAAAAAAAAATGGAAGTCATTCTAGTGGAAGTACATTTTCATTGCTTCCAAAAAATCGATATTTTTAATTTGCCGAGAGTGAGCAAAAAACTATGTAGAAGCTTATTTTAGTCACACAAAACTTTGTAACTCCTCCATAGTGTTAGAAAATACTCACCAGAATTAAAAAAAAAATTATTTTTTTAAAGAAATTTATGAATTATTTTTAGTCTAAAATTTAAAAGTTATTTGCTTAAATTTACATGAAAACACTGTTTCGGGGTTAAATTCGTATAAAAAGAAACGAATTGTTAAAAAAGGCAACTATTTACCCTTTTTCCTAGATGAAAATATTATCATAGAACACAAAAAAGGGAATTTTTCTTAATATCGCTTCCAATTCAGTGACCAGGCATCGAAAAAGAGAACTTCTTGCAATGACAACCCTATGTAAAAATCATTAGATCGGATCGAAATTTGCACTACTTCCGCATCGTAAACTCTACATTTTCATGACTTTTTTTTGGAGTATCTTTTTTTACTGGGTTGTAGTGCTTTTACTTACAGGATCATCGACTTTTTCCAAAATAGACTCAAAGTCTGCGTAGATTACAAATGGTACTTCTGTTGTAATAGTTTTTAAACTTAATAATAGATCCATCTTCGGGAATCCTGATGACTTTTTTACCACAAAAATGTTTATGTTTATTATAAACATAATCATCATGTGTATGATATAGGCAGGTGTTGCAGATATAATTCTAGTGATCGTGCATTGTAATAGTGGAACGAAGAAGTCTAAAGAAGAGAGAAAAATAAAATAATATGTAAATTAATATAACAATAAGAAGTATTTTTTTAAATATGGAATATATTTTGCATAAATGCACAAATAAAACTTACTTTGATATATCTTTGATGAGCACATAGTGGAAGTTCTCATTCGACTGGAGCAATAAGAGATTAATATGAATGTGTTTTTCTCCTTTTGTTATGTAGTATGGTCCTATAAGCGATGTTCCATTGTGACCAAATGCATTTATGCTCATATTATTTTTATTCTCGAATTCTTTTATCTGCTTCAATGGGAGTGGAAACTCTAGGCCTTCAAAATTTAATACAATGGCTCCTATATTAATATTATCATCAGAAATGTTTGCAATCTTGTAGTTTCTATAGTTTTTCTGTTGTCTTTGATTTAAACTGATATCTGTGTACAAAGCAGCAATTAGAGACCATTTAAAGCAACAAATATCATTGTTCACGACATTTATGTATGCACATTTCACTGGAATATTTTTTGGGAGAGGGATAAAGCTCGATCCTCTTATTATGGACACCTTGTTTATATTAATGATTAAACAGAATACCGGCTTAAACACATTTTCCATACAAATTGACACAAAAAAGCAGCCACAGAAACCAGTCGTGAGATAGAATCTATTTTATTTTGAGAGCGTTTTTTCTTATGCTCTCGCATATCAATACTCATTCTCACAAAAATGTTACCATACTTTTGATCAATTTCATACATTTTGTAAACAAAACTACTAAGAAAAATAAGCACAAAAGAAAATAAAATAAAAATCAGAGAGTATTTGAAGTTACTGCCGTCGATTTTATTATGGGCTTAATTAATTTGTCAGCGATTTGCCTGAAGTTGCAGACTTTACTCTGTTTCATCATTTAACTTCAAGCAAATTTATTGAAGTCAAAGTCTATCCCTCTCTTGAAATTCTTCCATATTAGCTCTCAGCTTCTCCGTCTTATTCTTGTACATGTCTTCTATGTCATCAGACAAAGTTAACAACATCATTTTCGAAATATGTACAAGTTGGGAAACATTCATCTCATCATTCACCATATTCATATAATCACATCTGAGCTCTATATCTATATAATTAATAGACAAACATGTTTTTTGTAATCCCCTTTACGCTGGCACTACTGCACCGATTTTAAAAAGATTTATATGGTTTAAAAGGTTTTCCTTACATATGTGCAGAATCTATATTTTATTAAATCGATTTAGTGTTTTGGGAGCTATAAGCGTTTAAAGTTGCTACTACTACATGCACACATATTACACACGCATTTATTAGCTTACAAGTAAACAAGAAACAAAACATGAGATTGTGTGTGTGTTTGTGTTCTCATGATTTAACTTTTTTTCTCTTATTTGTTATTGCATGAAAGCCATAATACTTAAAGGAAAAGAGTTCAATAAATTGAATTAGCTTAGTTGAAGGTGTTTCGTTTGTGTTTTTAATTTCATTAATTAGTTAACTATGCATTTGGTAAGTATGCGGGTGGCTGTGTTTTAATGCATTTTTTATGACGCTTAGATAAGTTTTCTTTGAATCTTAATAAAATTATTTGCATTTAGCTTCTAGAATACGGAAGATTGTGTCGTCCGTTAGTACATCTAGTTAAATTTAAATGTAGTATGTATCCTACTACGTTCATTGAGTTGTTGTACTATGGGGCTCTTGGCAGATTTCAGAAACTCCTCCGGAAACAAGACACCCACATTTTTGTTGAGGAGGATATATGTCTCGATCCTCCCATTGAAGTTACTTACTCTTTTAGTGAGAATATCACCAATCCGTTCTTGGTGAGAGCTGTTTTTGTGTTTTGTGGTTCTGACATGAGCCATTAAACCATTTGATGGGATCATCTTATCACAAACCTCACAATATTTGTTTTGAAAATTTAGATTACTAGTTCCAAGGACAGCCTTTGATTGGTTAGCATACGAGTGCGTTTCAATGTGCTGATTTAGTTTTGTTTGAGTCATAAAGACTTTATTGCAGATGGTACAACTTGTAGTATTAATTTTTATTTAAACAATTTGTTTAATTATTTTATTTATAAACAATTTATTTAAGTTATAAACAATTTATTTAATTATTTTTTGTACAGTATAAACTTGTTTAACAAACATTAGCTAGTTCTAGCACTTTTATAGTTTTTGGATTTGAAACACTTTAGAAATTTTGGTTGGGATAATAGGTTGTCACTTTTTGAGAATCAGAGCAGACTGATGACAGTCTACATTATTTATTCTACTTATATACTTTATATGAAAATCGCGTAGTAGTCATCAAATCTAATTTATTACGACATATGATGAAATTCATACACACACACACATACAAATTTCCACAATTATCTGTTGATATTTCGATATATGATGAAATTCATATACACAGCAACAAGCAGAAAAAAATCGCTAGCATCAGTTTGTAATACAAAGGTACGAGAAGTTTTTACTGTATTGCTCCAAAAGATTTTTTTTATAATTGTTTCATTTAACATTTAAGAAGTTTATTATTCGACATATTGTCACAATTACATTTCAATCTGAAATTCATTTGCTTGTGGTTTAGCTTGGTCTATATACGTATTTCATTGGCGCTTAAACCAAATCATCAGTAGACTTCAACCACAAATTTTGAACAGTCACAAACCTCTTACTTTATGAACAGACTTTCAAAAACTATATGAGAATTCATAGAATAATAATATTTTTGAAAATCACAAAGACAAAATAAGTTTGGTAGGCTTTGAAACTCATACAAAACCCAGCAAATAATTTATATTCGATATGAATCTATTTTATTTTTCTACACCTTCATACAATTGTGACAATATGTCGAATAATAAACTTCTTAAATGTTAAATTTTAGATTTTATTTTTCATTTTGCCTTGTAATTACTTTTATTGTTATCCAATGGATTTCTAATTGTATATATAAATATATTGAAATTAAAATATCATTACCCCTATTCAAAAGCTCTTCGTATCAACCTGACTGGATTCAAAGCATTTAACATCTGAAATTCCATTGTACATATAAAGCTTATGTACGTCAACACAATATTTTCTATCTCCATAAGAATAGCAACGTCAATAGCCTTGAAAACATATACATTCATTTGTAAATATGTATGAAAAAGTGATGATGTAATTCACACAAGCAATGATATTCTTCAAAGCAAAAATAGATACGATAACATACATGAATCCAAAAACATAAGCATACATTTCCAAATACATTCCCTACCCACTGCCATTCAGGACAGGGTTTCCACTCTCTGAAGCTATTAGATTATTTCCCCAGAGATACAAATAAAAAATAATAAAAATTAATGCATACATACAATAACCATACATACGCATAGCAACGAGAACTCAGAACAGCAAACCAAAATCAATCAAATCACGATTACTACATAAACATAAATTTCTTGTCACTACCCTACAGTCAGACTGGGAACCAAGTGTCTTTGTAGCAACATTAAAATTCTAGTGGCAATTTTGGTACAATAGTTTGTTCTATCCCTCATTATAAAAGAAATATTGAAAACAAATATGGTATATTTGTGGTGGAATTGTCAACAACTTGTCTATATACATATATGCATTTGTATGTACACCATTTGATGGGATCATCTTATCACAAACCTCACAATATTTGTTTTGAAGATTTAGCTTATTAGTTCCAAGGAGAGCCTTTGATTGGTTAGCATATGAGTGCGTTTCCATATGCTGATTTAGTTTTGTTTGAGTCATAAAGACATTATTGCAGATGGTACAACTTGTAGTATTAATTTTTATTTAATTATTTATTTGTTTATTAATTTAATTATATTATTTATAAACAATTTTTTATTTATTTTATTTATAAACAATTTATTTCAGTTATAAACAATTTATTTAATTATTTTTTATACAGTATAAACTTGTTTAAGAAACAGTAGCTAGTTCTAGCACTTTTATAGTTTTGGGATTTCAAACACTTTAGAAATTTTGGTTGTCACTTGTTGAGATATCAGAGCAGACTGATTACAGTCTACATTATTTATTCTACTTATAAGCTTTATGCGAAAATCGCGTAGTAGTCATCAAATCTAATTTATCACGACATATGATGAAATTCATACACACACACACACATACAAATTTCCGCAATCCTCTGTTGGTATTACGATATATGATGAAATTTATATACACAGCAACAACTAGAAAAAAACAAAAAGTGCCCTTGAGGAATACTCTATATGAAGACCTCAAATAAAAAAAATATGAAGTGAGTTCTAACGGCAGAAATGCCAATTTTACTGTGAGTTCTGAAGCTCTTAATGAAAATAATAGAAATAATAAATCTAATGAAAGTATTTTTTTTAACGGCAAACGATAAAAGTAGCTCAAAACCCAAGATTCAAGTCGGAATGGACAGATACATAACCGTGGTAAAGCGTGGGCGAAGCTCAAATTCTTCAAAAATTTCATCTGCTCCAAAGATGTCTAGGGATATAATAGCGCATCATCAACATAGCAAGAGTCAAAATCGTTTTTCATTATTGCAAGTCACCGACGACAAGCCCGCTGCATCATCGCAAAAGTCTTTTAAGCCACCGCCTATATATTTGAGAGAGAAAAATTCTAACGCCCTAATTAAAAAATTAGTCTCGGCCATTGGTGAAAACGCATTTCATGTTATTCCAATAAAGCGTGAAAATATTGACGAAACTATAATTAAAATATACGAAGAAAAAAATTTCCGCAAAATAGTGACTGAATTCGAAAAAAATAAAACAAGTTTTTATACGTACCAGCTTAAGAGTGCCAAGGGTATGCAGATCGTATTGAAGGGTATTGACACTTATGTTAATCCCGAAGAAGTAAAAGATGCACTCATGATACAAGGATTTAAGGTAAAAAACCTTACCAACATAATCAATAGGGAAAAGATCCCCCAGCCTCTATTTCGTGTTGAATTGGAGCCGAATGATATACAGCAGAAAAAAACGAGACACACCCAATTTATAACCTAAAATACCTCTTATACCGAAAAATCACAGTTGAAGTCACATAAGCGATCAGGTCCCGCACAGTGTTATAATTGCCAAGAATATGGCCATACAAAAACATACTGTAAATTACCCACTGTTTGTGTTGTGTGCGGCGAATTACACGGCACTGCTAGTCGCAATAAGCCAAAAGATCAAAGTGATAAAAAATGCATTAATTGTGGAGGTAACCACACCGCTAACAACAGAGGTTGTCCTGTGTACTCGTTTGTCAAACAGACTATGGCGCAAAAACCTAAATTAGCTGCATCTCAACTAGCAAACGGTTACTCCGCCACTTTTGCGCAAATGAGCCAACCAGTGACTTCCCGTGAATCGTATGCCGATGCTGCTAAAACAAATTCTATTCCCGCACAAAATGTTCCACATCCAAATAATTCAACGAATGCAAACTCAAGCTTTAACTTTAGTCGCCTTGAAGCTACTATTGACAATTTGGTGCAAACTATAAATAATTTTACAACAAATATGACTACCATGATGCAAGAAATGCTGAGAATGCAGAATACTCTGCTTCAAGCATTGATTAACAAGCCATGAACACGTTTAAAATATGTTTCTGGAACGCAAACGGCATTCGCCAACATAAAAATGAACTTGAGCACTTCCTTACGGAAGAAAATATTGATATAATGTTGGTCTCTGAGACACATTTGACTTCGAGAAGTTTTTCAAAATAAATTACTAAACTATGTATGATACAAAGGACCCTAGAGGGAGAGCATGCGGTGGATCTGCAATTCTAATTAAGTCAAGACTGAAGCAACTTGACAACGTTATTGAAGAATATAAGTTAACACCACAAATGTTACACACTGTAAATATGAAATTTTTCCCACAAAAGCAAAAGTGTCCACTAATCACTTTTGCTTTACCTAAATAATTTCAACAACTTGCCAACATATTGCAACATAAACTTCCGGCACACGCCAACACATGCAGCCAAATTTCCAGATAATTATTATTGACTTTTCTTTTCACACCTGCAGCGACAACCAAATTCTAGAGAATTTGATATACAGTAATAATCAATTTCCAAAGAAGTAGATCACGCCACTAACAAAGTTTTATTGAACTTCCGGCACATGCACCCAAAATTCTGAACAATTGGATCACGCCACTATTAGCAAATTGAAATAATAATTAGTATTTAAGTCAATATTAAAATTTTAATTATTGGTAGTTTTAATTTTGTCATTAAACTCAACAGTTGTGATTATGTCGCAACTATAAAATAAATAAATAATAAAAAAAGGACATAATAAATAAAAACTCTTTTTTTAAGAGATTTCAACTAAGAATTCTCTAACTGGTGCCCGAGCATAAAAAATTACTAAAACAAATGGTAAACGCCGCGAAAAAAATCCTGAAAAAGACAAGTAAGGATACCGCAAATACACAAAAAGTGGAAGTGAAAGTGACTCTAAAATTAAATTAGAAGTATAAATTAAAGTTAAAATTGAAATAAAAGCGATCCTGAAAAGAAAGAACAATAACTGGTAAAGAGCGAACAGCTAAAAAAATTACTTCAAACAGAAAAAAAACTCTAAAAATCTAATGTGCGGCCTCTTAGTAGCTACAGCAAAACGAATTACGGACCAGCCCGCATTAGTACCAAAGAACAGCTAAATATGCTACCAGAAGACACACAAACAGAAGAAATAAAATTTAAAGGGGTATCTTCTTTCGGAGTGCTACCCATAATCGAGGAAGCTAAAACACCGTGGGTGATAGTAACGTAGAAAACAAAAGAGAACTACAAGAAGGAAATATATAACCCAGAAACGAAAACTTATAAAAAATTATACAATCTAAAAGCCTCTGGCCAATAATAACTTTTTTTGTTAATATAAGTTGAAAACACAATAAAAAATGTCAAACCCAAATAATTTGATCCGACCACCCGTCATTCCTGCAAGTACTTCCCAAAACACTCAAATAAACATGGACGACTTAACGACTCTCATTTCAAATGTTGTCACAAAAATTTTTAGACAACAACGACCACAAATGGTTCAGGCGGCCTTAAGCCCCGACACAAATACACAAAATATTAGTGACCAACAGATTGAAGAGAGACATAGAAATAATCTAAATGACATGGACAAGATTCCGTACGTAGTAAAATGTTTGAAAGAATTTGCAGGAGAATATAACTCATGGAAAAAAGCGTGGATAGGATTTTAGAAATATACCAACCACTGAGGGGAACGCCTAAATACTATGGTATACTCAGTGTAGTTAGAAATAAAATTGTAGGAAATGCCGACATAGCATTAGAATCGTATAACACCCCATTGAATTGGCAGGCTATTTCGCAGTGCTTAACTGCTCATTACGGTGACAAGCGAGACTTGTCAACAGTATAATACCAAATGACTACTCTAATTCAAGGTAACCAAACCATACACGACTTTTATCAGAGAGTATACACTCACCTCTCACTAATATTAAATAAGATAGGATGTTCAGAAATGAGTAATGAATCACTCAACCTAATTACAAGATCATACAGGGAAAAGGCCCTAGATACCTTTATAAGAGGTCTAAATGGAGACCTACTAGGAATAAGGGAGCCAGTGGATTTACCACAAGCCCTCCATCTTTGCCCAAAACTTCAAAATCAGAATTTTTGAGCAAACCATGCTCACAATACAAAGAGAATCACACCACAGCAAGTACCTCCAAGGCACAACTTTGAAAAAACAGACAGACAAAAATTCTACCCTCATTTAGCTCATATACCGCAAACTAGCCAACCAACTTGGCAACCTAGAGAACAAGTTTTCAACCAAAATAATCCTCCGAGACCACCTAAGCCCCAAACACGACCAGAACCTATGGACGTGGACCAAAGTATGCATTCTCGGCATTTAAATTACATAAATAGACCCCAGCAAGGAAAAAGATCGGGTTCAACTTCATATCCTCAACAAAAGAAGTTGCAAAGAACCTTTCATATTGACACTGAGCAGGTGAAACCAGAAACACCCAATAAAGAATACATAGAACCAACAGACATCCATTTTTTAGCCTAATAAGCTCTTCATTGTCTTATTTTGAGGTCAGAGCGGAGATATTTTGAAATTTTTAATAGATACGGGATCAAGCAAAAATTATCTCTAGCCACATCTGGCAAAGAAAAAAATTAAAAATGAAGTATCATTCTACGCGAAATCCGTTGTAGGTGATATTAAAATTACTGAACACACTATGGTAAAACTTTTTAACATAAATCACGAAATTAAATTCTTTTTAACGCCTTCCCTTAAGACATTTGATGGTATCCTGGGAAACGATACCCTCAGGGAATTGCAAGTCATAATCCATACAGGCGATGGATATATGACACTGAGAAATGGAAGAAAAATAAGAATTAAACATCTTTCCTCTGCAACAGTAAATAATTTAGAAATGAATAAAGTATCGTCTCAACAAAAAAAGACTATGAACGCTATTACAAAGAAATTTCCAAAATTGTTCGCAGAACCCAATGAAAGGCTAACATATACCACAAAAATTGTGGGAGAAATTAGAATCACAACAAGCACTCCAGTGTATACCAAATCCTACCCTTATCCCGCATCCTTGAAATCTGAAGTAGAGAAATATCCTATTCCAGAGATATCCGATGTAATATCTCAACTTGGGAACAGTAACTATTTTTCTGTTCTAGATCTTAAAAGTGGTTTTCACCAGATTCCATTGAAAAAATCTGGCATAGTGAAGACTGCCTTCTCCATTAACAATGGTAAATATGAATTTACACGATTACCATTCGGCCTGAAGAATGCGCCTTCTATTTTTCAACGTGCTCTTGACGATATATTAAGAGAACATATTGGAAAATGCTGTTATGTCTACATAGACGACATAATTATTTTTAGCAAGACAGAGGAAGAACATTTCTCTCATATTCAGCAAATATTTAGAATTCTAGAGGATGCAAATATGAAGGTACAGTTAGGAAAATGTAAATTTTTCGAAAAAAAGTAGAATTTTTAGGCCACGTGATATCCGCGAAGTGATAAGAACTCACTTATTTCCGAAGACATTGTGCTCGCTTATCCAGATTATCAGAAAGATTTCGAATTGGTAACAGACGCTTCCAACTTTGCAGTCGGAGCAGTCCTATCGCAAAACGATAGACCAATATCTTTTATATCTAGAACACTCAACAAGGCGGAGGAGCATTATGCTGCCAATGAGAAAGAGATGCTGGCCATCATATGGGCCTTGAACTCACTAAGAAATTACTTGTATGGTTCAGCCAAAGTAAAAATTTTTACAGACCACCAACTACTCACGTATGCCTTCAGTAACAAGAAGAATAATAGCAAAATGAAAAGGTGGAAGTCGATTCTTGAAGAAACAATTACGAATTACACTACAAGCCAGGCAAAGTGAATGTAGTAGCAGACGCTTTATCTAGAATACCTCCACAAGAATCATTAATGCACACATTGTCAATAGCAACAAACTCAGATGAAAGTTCGTCACATGGGGTAATACCTAGTGTAGAGATCCCCATTAACGTATTTAAAAACCAATTATTCCTCAGCATAGGTACAACTTCCGCGTACCAGTTTAAAATAATCTTTCCCACTTATCATCGGCATATAATTACCGAACCATTCTATTCCGAACAAAAGTTAATAGATATTCTACGGCAATATCTCAACCCATCCGTCATAAACTGCATTAAGACTTTTGAAAATATAATGGGTAAAATTCAACAAATATACCCACTGCATTTTAGTAGATACAAAGTTAGGTTCACCCAGCTTCAAGTAGAAGATATAATAAATAACCAGGAACAGGAAGATGTAACAGTCAGAAGACATAATAGAGCCCATAGAAACTGCAGGGAAAATAAATTTCAAATTTCAGAAAGATTCTACTTCCCTGCTATGGTAAGAAAAATTAAACAAATCGTTAAGCCATGTACAACTTGTAGAGAAAGTAAATATGACCGTCGACCAAATCGACCAGAGATTAAGAAAACGCCTATTCCAACACACCCCAGCCACACATTGCACATAGACTCATACAAAACTGGTAATAAGCTAGTTTTAACTGCCATAGATAAATTTTCTAAGTATGCACAAGCTCTTATAGTGAAATCCCGATCAGTAGAAGATATTAAGGAACCCTTTTGCAAGATAATATTTTCTTTTGGCATACCCAAGGCTATCGTTATAGACAATGAAAAGTCCCTAAATTCTGCATCAATAGTATTCATGGTAAGGGACCAAGTGAGTATACAGATATTTAAATCTGCACTCTGCCACTGGTAAAAGACCGTTAGAAATATTCTTCGGTAGAACAGTCAGCACAGACCCCAAACAATTTGAGGAAGCAAGGAAAGATAATATTGCAAAGATCAAAGGAGTACAGGATAGGGATCTGCGCTATCATAATAAAAAAAGAAAGGAACCAAGAACCTATGCCCCAGGAGAAATTATTTACGTAAAAATTGCCCAACGGTTAGGAACAAAATTAACTCCCAGGTTTAAGAAGGAAATAGTTAAGGAAAATTACACGACGACAATCGTGACAGAAACAAAACGAGTAGTTCATAAGAGTAATATAAAGACTAAGACATGATTTTTTTTTTCTTTTCTCTTTTAAGATTTACAATGGAAACGTATTTGACATCAATTATGACACTTATTTTTATGACACAAGGACAAGCTACAAACGTACAAGTATTTGACTATAGTACAGCACAAATAGTTACTATCAATAACGGACCAGCAAAGATTCAAGACGGGACATTCAGACTAATTCATCTAATTAAACTCGACATATATGAAAACTTTCTGACAGACGCACATAGACGCCCAGATTCCAAAAAACAATATTCTTTTTCCAATTTTGAAACAAGAAACTCAGCAGACCATGAACATACTACAAACACTAAAACCTTCCAAGCACCAACGACTAAAAAAATCAATAAATGCTTTAGGAACGGTATGGAAGTATATTGCAGGATCACCGGATCACGAAGACTTAGAAATAATTAATAGGAATTTGCTAAGATTAAATGATAACAATAATGATCAGATGGTGATCAATAGACTTTTTAATGAAAGATTAAATAACTTAACTCTAATAACTAATAGTATAAGTAAATAATATAATGGCATACAAGAAATAATTATTAACCTACAGAATAAGATTAGATTGGTAAAGGAAGAACTTATTAACATTAGATACGCAATACAATGGGCAAAAAATAAATATATAATATACAAAAATTAAGCGAAAAAAAATGCCATTCAATAATGCAGAAGAAGCATTAGAATTATCCGAAGTAAATGTACTAAGTAATGAAATGACAATTGTTTATATGATAAAAATTCCTCTAACATCACAAGTGACTTTTCAAAGAATAATGCTAAAACCCGTTGTAAGCAAAGAAAATATTGTAATTAAAATAGATTTTTCAGAAATATTAAAATTTAAAAGTGAAATATATGGAATTGAAAAGCAATGTAAAGATTACAATAGTATTAAGATATGTAACAATAATCAAATCAATCAATCAATAATCAGAATTATAAATGGTTTTAACTCTACCTGCACGGACATCATATACCACGAGTAGAAGAAGTTGAAATAGGCGTGCTTCTGCTAAACAACTTTAGTGGAAGTATTGAAATCAACTCAGAAACAAAAAATATAACAGGAACTCATCTTATTAACTTTTACAATTCTACAACTAAAGTAAATGAGAAAACATACAGTAACTTCGAAGCCATCACTTTAGAGGCCATGCCAGGTATTCTCCAGCCAAATCCATTTAACAGACACCATATAGATGTACCATCACTAGAATCACTAAACGAACTACACATCAAGAATACAAAGAAAATTAGCAAACTAAACATTATTACAATAACATCGGGAACAGTATCAATTAGTGCTATCACAATCATAACTTTCATCATCGTAATCCTATACCAGTTTTGGAGGAAAAACCAACTAAAAATCATCACGAAACTACCACCCACTATTGCACTACCTGTCGAAAATAATTTGGACACAAACCAACCAATCTACGTGAGTTTCTCCAACCTGTCATATCCATAGTTCGCTTGAGGACAATCGATTTAAGAAGGGAGGAGTTAACACCACAAATGTTACACACTGTAAATATAAAATTTTTCCCACAAAAGCAAAAGTGTCCACTAATCACTTTTGCTTTACCTAAATAATTTCAACAACTTGCCAACATATTGCAACATAAACTTCCGGCACACGCCAGCACATGCAGCCAAATTTCCAGATAATTATTATTGACTTTTCTTTTCACACCTGCAGCGACAACCAAATTCTAGAGAATTTGATATACAGTAATAATCAATTTCCAAAGAAGTAGATCACGCCACTAACAAAGTTTTATTGAACTTCCGGCACATGCACCCAAAATTCTGAACAATTGGATCACGCCACTATTAGCAAATTGAAATAATAATTAGTATTTAAGTCAATATTAAAATTTTAATTATTGGTAGTTTTAATTTTGTTATTAAACTCAACAGTTGCGATTATGTCGCAACTATACAACAATAAATAATAAAAAAGGACATAATAAATAAAAAACCTTTTTTTAAAGAGATTTCAACTAAGAATTCTCTAACTTATATGCAAGCTACGAATATTTTTGTAGAAAATTTTTGTTCTAATGATATCATCAATTTAATCACCTCCCAGGTTTTCAGTTACCGAAGATCAGTGTGAGAAGTTCTACAAATCGCTGCTTCCTGGCAGCTGGAGACTACAATGCAAAGCATACGTACTGGGTGTCGCGCCTTGGAATACCTAGAGGTCGAGCTTTGTTTAATACAATTTCAAAAATGGGCTTAGATGTTATTTCGAGTGGGCAGCCCACTTACTGGCCTACTGACGTACGAAAAATTCCGGATGTTATTGATTTTGGCGTCATGAAAAATATTTCTAGGGATTTAATTAATGTTGAAACTTCTCTAGATCTCTCCTCCGATTACTCCCCCACTATCGTTACAATTTGTAATCCACTAAGAAGTGACTTACCTCACCCATATATGAAGATGATCAATCGTGTTAATTGGCTGGGATTCAAAAAATATCTTAGTAGTCATTGCACGGAAAATATTGCGTTAAGAACACCCAATGACATTGAAACTAACATTGCCAATCTTAACTAAATTATTAGACAGGCTGCTGAGCATACCACTACCTCCCATCCGCAGTTTAATAAAATTTATTCCAGGGATATTGAACATCTCGTGTGTGAAAAAAGAAGAGCTAGAAGGGAATGGCAACACCCCAACATAAACTCAGACTTAAAGAATGTTCTAAACGACTTCAAGAGTTGCTTGCATCTCTTAAAAATTATTTGGAAGGGCTTGATGTTACACCAACATCTAATTACGCTTTGTGGCGTGCTGCTAGAAAGCACCCGTTGAGTTTAAGCCACCTCTGCAAACATCTACCGGAGGTTGGGCAAGAAGCGATACGGAAAAATGTAAAATATTTGCTGAGCATTTAAAATCCGTATTTACCCCAAATACATGTACTGGTGTTGCTGATTTGCCGAGTGTAGTTGCTCTACCCCCTCGAGCCTTACAGTTTAAGATGCGTGATGTACATAAAGTAATTGCTGAACTCAATCCAAAGAAAGCTCCAGGTATTGATGGAATTAGTAACAAGATGGTGATGAACTTGCCGCATGTTGCAATAAGAATCTTGCTGTTTATTTCTAATGCCATATTACGATTGGAGTATTATCCACAACTTTGGAAGCTTGCAAAAATCAAAATGATTCCAAAGCCGGGCAAAGATCTTACTAAAGCTGAGTCATATAGGCCAATAAGTTTGCTGTCAACTATGTCAAAACTCTTCGAAAAGCTGCTCATGACAAAATTTTCCCCAATTCTAACTGATAGTAGGTGCATCCCACACCATCAATTTGGTTTTTTCAGCATAGCACCATTGAAAAAACTCATAGATTGGTTCAATTTATAAGAAAAACATTTGAGGAAAAGAAGTATTGTTCTGCCCTGTTTATTGACGTTTCTCAGGCATTTGATAAAGTGTGGCATGAACGCCTTATTTTAAAATTAAAATCATATCTACCAATAAATTTGGTGAATTTATTAGAAAGTTACATTACTACCCGGAAGTTAACAGTTGTGGAAGGAGAATTCATGTGTGTGCCCGAATCTATATCATCCCGTGTGCCACAGGGGAGCATACTGGGGCCAGTTTTGTATTTGATTTATACTTGTGATATGCCTTTGAGCAGTAATATCCATACATCTACGTTTGCCGATGATACAGCCTGTCTAAGTATGCACGAAAATCCTCATGAGGTTTCCCGATATCTACAAGAACATATTACACAACTGAAATTATGGTTAAAATTATGGAGAATTAAGGTAAACGAGCAAAATTGTGTTCAGGTAATATTTACCCTGCGAAGAGATACTTGTTCCCCAATTCGAATCAACAATCAAGTTGTTCCTCAGCATGCACATGTAAAATACCTTGGTATACACCTCGATCAACGGCTTACATGGAAACATCACATTGACTATAAGTTAACTCAAATGAAACTAAAATTATCTAAGGTACATTGGCTGATTGCCAGAAATTCAACACTCAGCCTAGACTGCAATCTTTTAATATACAACTCGCTTTTAAAGCCAATATGGTGTTACGGTATCCAGTTATGGGGCACTGCTTCTGCTTCCAATGTAGAGAGAATTCAGCGAAGACAAAACAAAATTTTAAGGTTAATAACATCTGATCCATGGTACATTAAGAATTCAAATATACATCGTGATTTAAATATGCCACTAGTGACTGAAGAAATTGCAAAATACGCAGGCAAATATTTAACAAAACTCAAGTCACATCCTAATCCGCTTGCTCGCAATATTTTTAACTTTACTGGACACATCCGCTTAAAAAAGAGGGACACAAGGGCTCTATTACTAAACACTCCAGATGGGATTTCTTGAAAATACTTTTTTATACTTTCTTATAAATTTTTTCTTTTTTGATTATCACTACTTATGCATTATTTATAACTATTAAAAGTTTATGTCCGATAGTGGTCGGTCTTAATAATTATATTTCAGATTTAAGATTTTAATACTTATTGTTAGTTCATATTTGAAGATACAATAAATAAATACATGTATTAAAAAAAAGTTATTTAGACTACAACAATTAACACTAAAATTCAAAAAAAATTAAATTAAGGGGTGATCCATCAGTTAATGCAATTTTGACAACTTGCCATATCTTGGAAACCGTATGAAATTTTCAAAAAGGGTAAAACTAAAAAATCCGAAAATTATAAAATATAAAAATTAAAAAAATCGCAAAAATTAAAAAAAATTTCTAACACTAAAATAAATCGCCAAATTCGAAAAAATAACCCAAATGAAAAATATCTCAAAAATGAAAAAATCGCTAAAATAAAAAAATCACAGAATTAAAAAAACGAAAAAAACCGAAAATAATCGTCAAAATGTGAAAAAAGGTGTCAGAACTAAAAAAGCGCCCAAATGAAAAAGTCGCCAAACTGAAAAAACACCAAAAACCGAAAAAAATCAATTAACTAAAAAAATCGCCTAAATGAAAAAAATTAGAAAATTAAAAAATCGCCAAACCAAAAAAATCGCCATAGTTAAAACAAACGAAAAAAGGAAAAAAATCGCCAAAAAGAGAAAAAACTTTTAAAGCTAAAAAAAATTGCCAAAATGAAAAAAACGCCAAAAACTGAAAAAATCGCCATAACCAAAAAAATTGCCATAACAAAACTGCCAAAATTAAAATCATAATCATCGTCATAACCAAAAAAAATCGCCATTATGAGAAAAAAAGGAGGCAAAACTAAAAAAGCGCCAATAAACGCACAAAACCCCAAACCCAAAAGAAGCTTAAAACCCAAAAATGAATAAACAATATTTTTATATTGAATTACATATCTCGTGTTCGTACGGAACCCTTCGTGCGCGACTCAAAGTTATTTTGTGTTCCGTACACCAAAGGTGAAAAGGAACCCTAATGTTTTCACTACGCTGTCCGTCACAGGCTATTTTCTCATTTCTCATTTCTCTATTTTCTCTTACAACTTGCTGTATCTTGGAAACTGTAAGATGCAAACCATTGAAATATTCAAAAACGGTAAAACTAAGAAATCACAAAACTATAAGATCGCGTATCCGAAAAAAATCGAAAAATTCGCTAAAACGAAAAAAATCGTCAAAATAAAGAAATTTCTAACACCAAAATCAATCGCCAAGTCCGTACAAATCGCCAAAATTAAAAAGATGTCAAAACCCGAAAAAATCGCTATAACGTGAAAAGGCGCCAAAAGTAAAAAAATCGCCAAAACCGAAAAAACGCCAAAACTAAAAATAAGCGCTCAAAACCGAAAAAAATCAAAAACCGAAAAAATTCCTAAACTATATTTTATATAGATTAAAGTTAGTATTGAATTACATATCTAGCGTACATACGGAACCCTTCGTGCGCGGGTATATATATATTCATATATACACAGCTTAAACAACACAAATTTTTTCATTTATGTACATTCGTATCGATAAAAATTGTCGAATGCAGCATGATAGAAATTGTCTGCTGTTCATTTTCGAATGCAGGCACGGCTGCCAGATTTGACGAGTTTTGGTGCCCAAAATAAAAAAATTACAATTTGACGATTTTTCCTAAAATTTTAAGATTTTTGAAAAGTACAAATTTGGCAGTTTTTTTATGAAAAAATCGAATATTACAATTCATGTATTACTTACCCCTACTTAAAGATGTTGGTGTAATTTTGCCCCCTCTTTATTTTTTATTGATATCTGCGTAAAATGATATTCTCAAATAACACAATTGTAAAAAAAGCCGTTTCTTTCAAAATTTGGCCCATCGAAAGTACTGAGATCAAAACTTGGACACAACTTATCAATATTTTTCATAATTGTACCACGGAGGGGAGCAAAGTTATAGGACGTTAAAAGAAGAGAATGGTTCCCAATTCTTAATTAACGTAATCTAACGAAATTCTGAGGATATTCTCAGAAGAAACTACGTATCTTAAATCAATCCCTATTGTGCGCCTCTTGACGTAAGAATGTGCTATGTATTTCCTCTTCTTTAGAAAATCAATTTTTTTTAAATTACGATTTTTCAAATAGAAAAATGTATGTACTGAAATAAATGCTACTAAATTCGAATCATTATTCTTCCTCCCACGTACATAATATCTGCTTTTAATTTTTTCGCGACCCACCTTAGATCCGACTAAATCCATAATATTTGGTTTTCCATTTTCATCTTTAAAGTCAATGACTTTAAATAGGGCTGGCTGCCAAAAAAGAAGCAGCTCAGGAAGAGTAAATACATTTTCATGTCGAGAGGCGGGATATAGGGTTTGATTTTAGACGCATGTTTTTTTGGCATAATTTTCTTAGAATTACATGTAGATTTTGTTTTTACCATAAGATTTTTTAATTTTTTTTTAATCTATACAAATCGACCCGGCCAAGTATACACGTTAAAAAATTATTTTGATTCAGCCGATTTTTCTTATATAAAATGACGATTATTTTATAGTTTATCGGGATTTCGACGATTTTTTGATCATTTTATCTGGCAGCCCTGTACAAAACAACAAACTTTATGAAATACCCTACAAGAAATGAATGACCGAAACTAACACAACCCTACAAGAACACTACCAGTCAATTGACTGCTCATTTGATCGATAGTCAGGCAGGATATATTCATCATTGCGTAGAACAAAGTTTCCATCACTTTATTAAGGGCAAAATGAAAAATGTGATGGAAACTTTTGTGTTTGTTTTTTTTATTATAAAATGATATAAAAGTAAATAAATAATTTAAAATAAGAGATCTAATTCAGCAAAAACAAAATAAACTAAGCAGTATATTGCCCTCTTTATACCTTTTCACCACCAACGCATCTTGCTTTTTACAAACACATATCTAAAATTTTGAAAAGAAATATAAATTAAATTCAATTTTGTAAATTTCTTTATTAAATATTGTTTTTACTTATCTTTTTTAACACTTTTAAATTTTACTTTTCACAGACAGATTTAATTCTAGTTTTTTTTTATAAGACTCGATGTTGTAAAAGTTTTGGCATATGTACATTAGATGTCCCACTCTAACATATATGCTAGAGTAGAACAACTATAATCAATAAATAAATCCATCATCATTTTCTATCAAATGACTAGTCAATTGACTATCAATATTGAATTCAATATAAATTGCTGCAATTGTGTTAGTAAAAAAATTTTGTTTGTGTTAGTTTCAGTCATTCATTTCTTGTAGGGAAACGAAATTTTTTCAGTGACACATTTGAAATAAATTTCCAAAGAATTTAAGAGTGCCAGTCAATTGACTGGTCATTTGACTGATAGAGATGACCGACACATTTATTAATTATAGTTGCTCCTCTCTAACTTGTATGTTAGAGTGAAACATATAATCTACATATGCCTAAACTTTTAAGACATCGCGTTTTATTGTAAAATATACAATTCGTTCGGTCTTTGAAATAAAATCTATACAAGTGCTAAAAAAGTTAAGTGAAAACAATAAACAGTAATGAAAAGTTTAATTTAATTTATAAATTTATGTATTTTTTTTTAAATTTTAGATATTTACAAAAAGCAAGGTGTGTTGGAGCTAAAAAGTGTTAGGAAGACTACATTGGTGCCACCTACGTTATTCTGGATTGTTTTGTTTTTTGTTTTTATATATTTATATTACTCATTTATTTATTTTATTATAATAAAAACAATACAAATAACATAAAAATTATGTTTTTTATTTAAAAATTACATTTTACCAGTTTCTACGTAAATATTGACTAGTAATAGGTGACTAGTTGCCTTGTAACCATTGACTAGTCAGAGTTCACCAATGCTTATGTAATCTGTGACTGGCAAGAACGTAGCAGAGCAAGCAGTTCAGATATGTGTTTTAATGAAGTGAAATTAATAAGTTAGAGAGAGAGAAAAAATTACACGGACACAAATGTTTTTGTAATTTTTTTCACCAAGCCCCTAATAAACTAACTGGGGCCAGTGACCGAAGTTGTGGTCGTCGCTACTAGTCAAATCACTTGTCAATTGACTGGTAGCCTTCCTGTAAAGGAACTCGGTGAGTAAATTCGTCGTTATCAGGGTGACCGATGACATTTTTCAAAAAGTGGCAACAAAAAGGGGATTTATAAAAAAAAGGGCAAAATTAAAATAAAACGAGAAAACTACACTAAACTTTTTATTTTTAATGTATTTTTACATAATTCACTCTAAAAAAGGGAGACAAAAAAAGGCAAAAGCACTCGAAAAAGTAGCAAGGCAGTCGAAAAAGTGGCAATTTGCCACTTTAGTCGACAAACGGTCACGCTGGTCGTTATTGTGCTTCACATGACGAACTTACGCAGAGAAAGCTTATCGACGAAATTCGCCGTTCGTACCAAATGTGTTCCAAGCATTATACGAACATTTTCAATATTTGGACGGGGTTGATTGCTAATTGTTTGTTGTTCTTGCTCTTCTTATTAGTATTTATCAAGGCTGCAATACTAATAAATAAAATTAAGCTGGGTTGTGTTCACATTATATGTATTTGCCTTATTGAACTTATTTTTACACATGACATTTTCTGTGCATGTCAAAATCTGCATTTTACATGCGGTTTATAATATTTGTGTTCACACGTTGGTATGTTATGTACATTTGACATAATCTATAATGGTAAGCAAATGCTTACTTTTGTTACTGCCTTTTAAATTGTTTCTTTCATTTTTAGTTTTTGGTCGACTAAATCCATTTTAATTTAACTTATCTTACAATTTTGCTTAATTTTTAACGCCACAAGTAGTTGCTTTATTTGAAACCATCTCATATCAGATGCTTTGTCACTTGAAAATAGAACACGTTCTAAATCGAAATTGTCGTTTGTATTGCACACAAAGAAATAACACAGGCTATTGTTTAAAGGTGCTCAGACTATATGTACAAGTTTACCATGTGAAAAAGTGACATTCCTCACGACAAATACATATAATGTGAACACACCTTTAAAGCAGAAGAGCTGAAATGTGTTAAACCGTGATCACAGTCACTGTTTAATTCCACAGCTTCTCTTCTTATTAGATTTTCTCAAAATAACAGAACTGCTACAAACAAAATGCAGCTAAAATGTGGTCACAGTCACAGTTTAAAAGAACGGCGATTTAGAAATCAACTTCACAAAGAGCAACATTATTAAAAAATCACGTTATCACTCATCACTAATATGCATATATCTCGTATATATTTGTCTTTATCGCGTAAACAGATAGCGGTTTTTTAATATTGTTGGCCATAACACTATGTATATTCTTTTACATTAAAATTTACTGCATCTTTGGAAGCGTTCGTGTGCATTACGTGCTTATTTTTGTTGAAAATATATTCTACAGTGAAATAAATAATACAGATATTTCCTTAGTGAAATATATAAGGTGTGTTTTTTTACTTTTGCAGTAAAATGCAGTAAATGAGTAGTTACTGCAAAAAGTTTAAAATTTACTCTCAAAAAGAGCTGTTACTGAAAAAAGTACGCGAACGGAGAAATAGTAAAATTTAGTAAGATTGTAGAAACAGCTGATTCCAACTCCACATTGTGTTGAAACATATATAAACTTTTGACTATTCAACTATTTTTTCTTATTGGTACTCGTGTTAATATTTTTATAACACGAACAATCTAAGAAAAAAATTTTTAATTTATTGCATATAATATTTGTAATTAATTTCTTTTTTATCTCCTTGTTTTTTTGTTGATTAAATTAATAAAAATTACATGACTATTTGTTAATTAATCTGAAAAGCAAGTGCAATACTAAGTAACCAGATACTTTACAGTTTTACAACTCTGAGTAATTAGAATAATTTGCAAAACAAAAGGATTAATAAAATAAACAGTAAAATATGTATATTAACATTTATTATTCTTATGCTTTGCAAATTAATTATTTTTTAATGACCCAGCAAAAAAAAATATATATGGTCCATATATTTTTAATATATGAATGTATATAACTATAAATGAATATGTATGAATTCATGTATGGAAATATATGGGATTATACATGGCAAAACTATTATATATGAACTAATATATGAAATGTATTATAACATAAGAGCTCATATATGAACATTTAATTATGAAGCTCTTCATATGTGGATCCATATACATATAAGATTTTATATATGTATATGGAGCCATATAAGAATGTATGCATGCATGATATCTCACATAAGATCGTTTTTTCAATTAAAAAAGCTTGGAATTTTATCACTGCTGAATTGGAAATCCATTAGAAAATACATACGGTATGCAAAGTTTATATGCGTACCCTCAACATTTAAAAAAGAAAAACTTTTTGTTACAAAAAAAACCATTATTGTATGATTTTATACATTGTGGCCCCATTTAATATATCAAATAATCAAAAGGATAATCCAGTCATCAATTTTATAGAAAATAACAAAATTTTCTAGATAAGAAACAAAGTTCATATTACTGTATTGAAAACTATTGTTAGACGGATTATTTTTTCTTTTATAATTAATTGCATTAGTTTTTAATCTGATTTCTTAAGCTAAATGTTATGTACGAATATGATTTATGTGTTTTTTTAAATAATTGATTCACCTCTCGATGAATGAAATGACTTTTAGTTCCTTTTGAATTATTTGTCTAAACAAATGTTTCATTAAATACAACCTCTCTCTCAAGTCTAAAAAAAATTAATTTTAGTAATTTAATTTATTGCACAGCAGTGCGCTTTTGTGAATCAAGAGTGTATGAATATGAACTTTGCATACTGTGGAGGGAATTTACACATACATACATGTATGAAAATGTATGAATATATATAATCATATATGCCCATATACCCTCATTTTTCGGATCCGAACCATATAGGGATATCATATATGCTCCATACATATTTTTTTAGCTGGGGACTCACAATTTTTATTTAACCTTTTCTTAAATTTTTGACTTTTCAATTGCTTACTTTTCATTTGTTTACATTTTGAATCATATGTTTTTATCTTACTAAGCATTACTACGACAAATTATTGCAGTAAAAATTTGCAAAACATTCAGTCGAGAACTGTGACTTTCCTCTCTCAATTTGTGTTCTCATTTACTGCATTTTGGGTACGCGAACGCAATTTAGTAAAATGAAGTAAGGTTCAGTAAAAATTTGTAAAAACTTTTGAGTACGCGAACGCAATTAATATAATACTATTTATACCAACGGACGACACAATCGTCCGTATTCTAGAATCTAAATGTAAATAATTTTATTAAGATTCAAAGAAAATTTATCTAAACGTCATAAAAAATACATTAAAACACAGCCACCCACATACTTACATCCATATGCATAATTAAATAATACATGAAATTAAAATCACCTACGAAATCGCTTCAACTAAGCTAATTCAATTTATTGAATTCTCTTCCTTTAAGTATTATGGCTTTCATACAATAACAAATAAGAGAAAAAAATGTTAGATCAAGAGAATTAGTTCACACACACAAAATCTGATGTTTTGTTTACTTGTAAGCTAATAAATGCGTGTGTAATATGTGTGCATGGAGTAGTAGCAACTTTAAACGCTTATAGCTCCCAAAATACTGAACCGATTTCAATAAAATATAGATTCTGCACATCTGTAGCAAAAACCCTTTAAAACCATGTGCAGGTGCAGTAGTACCAGCGTAAAAGGGATTACAAAAAACATGTTTGCCTATTAATTATATAGATATATGTATATATACATAATTATTAAACACACACATTTATAGTGTTTTTATTGAACCACATAATCGAATATACGCGGAAACATTGGTCCTTACGAACCGCATTTAGTGCCTTTGTTTGCTCTTCAGTAGAGGTTCCTTGGGTCATTGCCTACATATAAACATCTGTACAAAAATCATCGAATTCAAGGTTAGTAAATTTGAGTTAAGTGATTGGGAAAAAAATACAATTTTAAAATAGAAAAAAGCAGACTACCAAATATTCACTCACTTATCATTCATCTGGATGAAAATTTTTTTAAATTTTAGTTGTGTTGTCAGCGTTGTCAACTTTGAAATTTCAAAAGGCACCAATATAGAGAAAAAAGTGCGCCATTTACAAAAAAAAAACACCAAGCTTAGAATTAATTTTTTTTATTTTAAAAAGTTTATTGAATTAATTTTGCATAAGAAAAAAATAATATTTTTTTTGTAAATGAGACATTTTTTTAAATTAATGGAACTGTAGTGAATTTTAGTCAGAAATAATTTCTTATTCGGGCTTAAGTTCAGAAATTTAAATTCTTACTGAATAAAATATTTTTTATTAATTAATGTGAGTTTTTAAATACGAAAAGAAAAATTAAACTAGACTTTTATTAACTGGGGAAAATACGGTATTTTTCTGTGCAACCACCCACTTCATCAGCACCCTAGTCTATCTACTTGGGTAGAGCTTGTTATTAACATCAACTATTTAACGTAAATTTTTAATGAAACGGAATATGAGAAATGATTGTTGTGTATACAATTATTGATTGACCTTTTTTAAATACATTTGTAAATATTACTATTCATTTTCTGTTTCTTCCATGGAAAAGGTAAACCAATAATTGTATACACAGCAATCATTTCTCATATTCCGTTCCATTAAAATTTACGTTAAATACATATGTAGCTGATGTTAATAATGTAACACGCAAGGATCTCCATGTAATACGCAATATAAAAGTGTCTTTGTAAATGAAAAATGTCTTTGAAAAATGTCTCTATAGCCCCTTTTTTATTTTAAAACAGGTGAGGGGGTCCCAGCTAAAACTTAGGCGTTCAAAAGAACTGCCAAAAGAAGTTTTGAAACTTTAAAAAGCAAACAAGGCTAAAGAGCCGATTTATGTTAAACAAATTAAAGTCTGATTTTATTCTATTTTTTCTTTGGCTTATATACTAATTTTGAAAATAAATCTTAACCTTTCTAACTTATTCTAAACATACAAATGTTATTGTTTTCTCTTTCAATACTATGAAGTATCGTATTCACATTTCTGTTTGACCAATCATCGTATTTTATATTCACAATTGCACTCAAACAGAAACAATTAATCGTAAGCAGTTCAGCATTGCACCATGCATGCATACAAAGAAAGTAATGTTATTGATACTTTATTAGTTCTTTGTTGCATTCATTGTGCAAGCATTATCCACTTGTGTGATACACTACATATGCAATACCATATTGAAATTTTGTTGCTCTGGCATCCACATACACATTTTTGATAAACAATGTCAGCTGAGTACTAAAAAAGAAAAGTAAATCACGAAAAGAAAAATAAAAAATTGCATACAAAAAATTTAGTGTTGTTATTAATTTGTAAATTTTAAGGTTGTACTGTGTAAAGTGAATGATTTCATTTCAATAACAAATAAAAAACAAAATATGTTAATTGTAAATAAACGTTTTATTACCGAATTCAAAGCAAAATTATTAAAAAACATTGAAGTGATTTGATATCGTCAAGCATTTTGTTTACCGGTTTGAAATCACGAGTTTTCAAAAATTTTTGTGCGCAGAACACCTTTTCAGTGATTTCAAATCACTTTAGTATAAAGTGATTTACAGAATATGCCTGTATTATAAAATATAGATATTTTACTTTAAATTGGCATCAAAAAAAGTATCAAATAGTATGATTTGAAAATTGATGTTAAAAGTTGTCTAGAATAGAATCGCCCTTTGACTAAACCCTGGGCAGACTGAGTTATACCCCAGCTGAAAAATAAACTGCGTTACAACCCCGTTAATTCGTATTTATTTTATTTAACTCCGTTAACTCGAAACGCCGCTAAATCGAAAACCCATATATCTCGTAAGAAATGGCCGGCCCCTTGCGATTACGAATTATCGTGATTTGACTGTAGTATTATATTTGCATACAAAAAATTTATTTATTTTTGATATATTTTTCTCTTGAAATAGTCATTGCCTTACAACGATACCTCCTGTGCTGCAATGTAATGCTTCATGTCTTGTGTACAGGAAGGAATTCAAATAGATATATACTTCTTAATAAAATAAATAATTGCGGTCGCGTACCCAAAAGTTATTACAAATTTTTACTGAACTTTGCTGCATTTTACTAAATCGCGTTCATTTACCCAAAACACAGTGAATGAGAACATAAATTGAGAGAGTAAAGTGACAGTTCTCGACTAAATGTTTTGCAAATCTATACTGCAGAAATTTGTCTAAGTAAAGTTTAGTAAGATAAAACCATATGATTCAAAATGTCAACAAATGAAAAGTAAGCAAACGAAAAGTGTAAACATTTTAGAAAAGGTTAAATTAAAAATCGTGAGTCATTAAAAAATAATTAATTTACAAAGCATAACAATAATAAATGTTAATAAACATATTTTGCTGTTTATTTTATTAACGCTTTCGCTTTGCAAATTATTCTACATATTCAGAGTTGTAAAACTGTAAAGTATCTGGTTACCTAGTATTCTACTTGCTTTTAAGGTAATCAGTAACATTAACAAATAGTCATGTAATTTTTATTAATTTAATAAACAGCAAAACAAGGAAATCAAAAAGAAATTAATTTCAAACATTATATGAAACAAATTACAAGATTTATTCTTAGATTGTTCGCGTTATAAAAATATTGTACCAATAAAAAAGGAGTTGAATAGTAAAAAGTTTATATATTTTTCAACACTATGTGCAGTTTTAGTCAGCTGTTTCCACATCTTACTAATTTTTACTATTTTTTTGCTCGCGTACTTTTTTGGGCAACAGCTTTTTTTGAGAGTTAATTTTTAAATTTTTACTCATTTACTGCAAAAGTAAAAAATACACCTAATGTCTGTCATTGTTTATTATCGTTTGGCAGAGGTTTGAACCCCTCGGGCGGCAAAAAAATTAACGCCGGTAGAAAATTGCCATTGACGATGCTACTGCCCCATAGTGGCATAATTTCTGTAGGCTGATTAACAACATCAACAGGGCTTATTTTTCTATTCACAAAGAAATAAACAGTAAATAGTTTATATTTGAATGCAAAACATCCACATACTTACATACTTGTGTTTTCTTATTTTGGTACTGTGTATAAGTTAAACATAACATACCGGTAGAAGGTTTTATAAATATATGTGTGTAATAGAGATGTCACGAATAATAATTTCCCAGAATTTTTACTTCATTTTGGAAGCCGCTGCCCCCTGCCCCTACCTGGCTACGCCCATGCTTTAGGAATAAACGTTTACATAATACTGATATACATATATACCTTTTGCAATGGGATGTTTAAATTGACACTTAACAATTTTGTAAAATCAAAGATTATTGAATAAAACAAGTTAGTTTACTTGGAATGGAGGTACAATTCTAAAACTATTTTATAGGGTTATTAAAAAAAGAAGAGAGAAGTTCGAAGCTTTAGCGAACATTCGCTTTTTTTAGATTTTCGAACAAATATTGAACAATTTTGTTTCCAAATTTCTTCGCTTTAGTGACCATTCGTTTTTATCGAATCTCAGGTCAAGTGGAATATTAACAGTGCTATTCTCGAACCAGTTATAACAAAATTTTTGCGATAGTATAAAATTTTGTGCCAATAATCAGCGTGACCATATTTGGTTATTTTAAGCAAAATTTAGCTTATTTGGATTTAGCTTCAAAATTTTCATTTAGCTCTTACCTTATTTTTTAGCTTTTTTTTAAACTCATTTAAATTTTTTAACCTTTTTTAATCTAAATTGTTAAAGACATAGGGTCTTATGCAAAAAAACTTAATAAAGCTTTGCAAAGCAATGTTAGGTAAAATTGTATTCTAAAAAAATTATTATATCAAATTTCTAAAGTAGGTCCCCACGTTTGTTAAGACTACTTTAAGTTGATATTTTCAAAATGTGTATTTTGTACCTCAAATATTTTTGTTAATATAACACATATTGATTCATGTTGCATCTGAAAATAAGGCTAAAAGTGCTAGCTCTTATCTTAAATATATTATTACTGTAATGTGATGGAAAACATCACCAAATTATCCAACTGATTCAAAATACATCGCAAAATCCATAAAAAAATATTAAAATAAATACAATTGTACAAAAATGTTTTAGTGATGTACATACAATCAAAACAAATCGAAAAAAGCTGGATATTCAAATACTCATTTCATTCGAATAAAATAAATTGTGATAATTATTCTTTGTTCCTCATATTTTATTTACTTTTACTTCATAGAAATGTTTATCTGGTTTCCTTCCATGTCAGAAGCTCATATTGTTTAAATTAGGTTGCTTTACTTCAAGAAAATAAAAATTTATTTAATAAAATAAAAAAATATTTGAATACCCGAATGAAATTTTATTCAATTTTGTACATCATAAGCTGAGAAGTGGTTGTTGAACATGGTGGTGTTACCAGTATTTATTATTAAATAACTAAATAATTAAAGTTGTGTTTTGCATAGAATTTCTTAACAAAGCAATGTTAGCCTTAAAGTGCTTGGCAACTAATATGAACTTTAAAGCTATAGTAAAATATTTTTTTGCATAAGGGGGATAAACATTTTATAAGGATGATAATAGTTAAAAAAAATACATACATAATGTAAATTGTTTATTTATAAGAGAAATGGCAAATTTAAACATAGAAGACACAATCAATTGTCTGGTTTCTTTTTTAAATAAAGTAAAATTTCTTGAAAGTAAATGTTCTTGAATTTACCTTATGACCCATTTAGTGTCCCATTAATAAAACATTTTCAAAACCAGTAGATCCCATAGTTCACTTCAATTACGAAAATATCGAAAGCCGAGTGATATTACTTTTTCTTCAGACCAATAATTTTATAAATGTTAATAAGCAATTCTTTGATAACCATTTTTAGAAAAAAAACAAGTAAGAGTGCTATATTCGGCTGTGCCGAATCTAATATACCCCTTACCAAACTGCGTTTATGTAGTATAGAGATACATACATAAGCACAGAGATATGTAGGTACATATTAATTTTGTGAAAAAATGCATACTTTTTTCTCTAGTGCAATTGTTAAGTTTTTGGCATTATGCTTAATTTGGTGCTTTTTAAATTCTGGCGATTTATTTTAGTTTTGGCGATTTTTTTTTCATATATGCATTTTTTTTTTGTTTTGGCGATTTTTTCGCTCTGGCGATTTTTTTGATTTTGACGATATTTTTTCATTTAGGCGATTTTTTATTTTTTATATATTTTATTATTTTTTTTTTTTGTGGGAATATTTTTAGTTTTGACACTTTTTTTCTCGTTTTGGCGATTTTTTTCGGTTTTTGGCGTTTTTTTTTTAATTTTGGCGACTTCTTTTCCTTCTGGCAATTTTTTAATTTTGACAATTTTTTTTTCATTTAGGCGATTTTTATTTTTTGGCGATTTTTTTTCATATAGGCAATTTTTTTTGTTTTTGAGATTTTTTCGGTTTTTGGCGTTTTTATTTCTTTTTTGCAATTTCTTTAGTTTTGACACTTTTTTCTCGTTTTGGCGATTTTTTCGGTTTTTGGAGTTTTTTTAATTTTGGCGATTTATTTTCGTTTTGGCGATTTTTTTGGTTTTGGCGATTTTTTTTAATTTTTTTTTAATTTTTGGCGATCTTTGTTCATATAAGAATTTTTTTTTGCGATTTTTGCGGATTTTTTTCAGTGGGAATTTTTTTTGTATCGACACTTTTTTCTCGTTTTGACTATTTTTTTCCGTTTTTGGCGTTTTTTTTAATTTTTGGCGATTTTTTCGTTTTGTCGATTTTTTGATTTTGCCGATTTTTTTTTTCATAGAAGCGATTTTTTTAATTTTTGGCGATTTTTTTTCATATAGGCAATTTTTTTTTGTTTTGGCGTTTTTTTAATTTTGGCGATTTTTTTTCATGTAGGCGATTTTTTTTTTAATTTTTGGCAATTTTCGTTCATATAAGCATTTTGTTTTTATTTTGGCGATTTTTGCGGTTTTTGGTCATTGTGGAAATTTATTTTTAGTTTTCTCGTTTTGGGGATTTTTTTCGGTTTTTGGCTTTTTTTTATTTTAGCTTTTTTTTCATTTTGCCGATTTTTTTCGGTTTTTGGCGTTTTTTTTTTAATTTTGGCGACTTATTTTCGTTTTGGCGATTTTTTTAAATTTTTGGCGATTTTTAAATTCTCGGATTTTTGAGTTTGACCGTTTTTGAACATTTCAAGAGTTTAACTCTTACAGTTTCCAAGATATAGCAATTTGTTAAAATTACATAGTCAAAATTGCATTAACTTATGGACCAGCCTTTAATTTAAATTTTTTTAATTTTAGTGTTAATTGTTGTAGCCTATATAAAGATATACTAATTTTACAAATTTCAAGTGTCAATATACATATGTACACACATACATACAATTGTATGTATATTACATGGGATTTTAAAAGTTTTCGTCACTCATTTTGGAACACCGTTTAATTTTTAGCTTTAATATATTTGTTGTTGTAGCGATCAAAGTTCTACATACACTGTCCAAATTTCAGACCCGTAGCTTTTACCGTTCCAGAGAAAATAGCCTTCTTCCTAAAACATGATATATGTTTAATTATTAGCAAAAAAGTTAAGGTTTTCCAACCCTGGAAACGTTTTTTTATTTTGTTAATTTTAAAAAAAATATTTTTTTAATTATAAATACCAATTTTATTCATACCGAAGTATAAAATAAGTTAATTTAATAAAAAAGTAAAAAAACTTGTTTTCGGTAGTTATTTTCTATGGGAAAATAGAGTTTGAGTTTTCCAGCTCTGAAACCGTCTGCTGATTTTCAATAGCAAAATTTTTCGGAAAATTTCTGACACACCAGTCCAAGAACGAAGTCTCTAGCTCTTCTGGGAGCTTGGGAAAACCGTACAGACAGACGGACATCGCTTGTTCGTCTTCCCTATGCATAAGGATCCAGAATATATATACTTAATGTGTCGATTATTAATATTGTAGAAATTGCAAACGGAATGACAAACCTATATATACCCTTTTACCATTTTTTGGTAAAGGGTATAAAAATACGACGAATAACCAATATCTATATCAGCGTTGTCCACAAAGAGAAACAGATTCAAAATGTGTGTGTAGTGGTGAGTGCACTGGGAGAAATTTGCTGGTAAATGTATTGAATAATGTTTTTGTATACAACATTTTTTATGTTTAATTAATAACATGAACTGAAGTATGAATGAAACATTAAAAAAATCAAATATGATATCATGAAAATGATTAAGTGGAAATAAAAAATAAGTTCAATTACGATTGATTGTTGTACGTAATGTAAAGCATTTGCTTTGTCGAAAAATTTCAATTTTAAATAATGTATGTAGCCATTAGTTGGCTGCATGTTGCGTTATTTGTATTGATTTTTAAATACCTGAAGCTTTCTTCGGGTTGAGTTTAGGAATTAGTTTCTGAACATCACGCGTCTTAAATTTTATCGGTCGAGGGGGTAGCGCAACTACACTCGGTAAATCAACAACACCAGTACATATGTTTGGGGTAAATACGGATTTTAAATGCTCAACAAATATGTTTTTTTTCAATATCGCTTCTGGCCCAACCTCCCTCCGGTAGAAGTGCGCTGATGTGGTCTATATTCAACGGGTGTTTTAAGCTTTCTAGCAGCTCGCCACAAGGAGTAATTAGATGCAGGTGTGGCATCAAGATTTTCCAGATAATTTTTAAGACATACAGTTTTTTCATATGCCAGCAGCTCTTGGAGTCGTCTAGTGCACTCTTTAAATCTTATTTTATTTTGGGGTGATCTGTGCTGTTGCCATTCCCTTCTAGCTGTCCTTTTTTCACGTAAAAGACGTTCAATGTCTTTAGAATAAATTCTATTAAACCCAGTCTGCGGATGGGAAGTAATAGCATGTTCAGCAGCCTGTTTAATATTTTCGTTAAGATTTTAATGTTAGATTCAATATCACCTGGTGTTCTTAGGTTAATATTTTCCGTACAATGGCTACTAAGGTTGATCATCTTTACATATGGGACAGGGAAGTCACTTCTTAGTGGGCTAAAAATTGTAACAATCGTGGGAGAGTGATCGGAGGAGAGATCTACAGAAGCTTCAATATGAATTAATTCGCTAGTGATATTTTTCATGACTCCAAAATCTATAATTTGTTGTATGTCCGTAGGCCAGTAAGTGAGCTCCCCACTTAAAATGACGGCCAAGCCCATTTTTGAAATTGTGCTGAACAATGACCGACCTCTAGGTGTAATAAGACGCGAACCCCAGAACGTGTTTTGCATTGTAGTCCCCAGCTGCTACAAAACAACGGCCAAGAGATTTGTAGAATTCCTCGAATTGATCCTCAGTAATTGCGAATCTGGGAGGGGAGTAAATTGATGATATCACGAAATTTGTAACAAAATTCCCGACACATATATTTGTTGCTTGTAGATGTTCTTCACAAATTGTTATCAAGGACATAGTGTTTGAGTCTTGACTTAGTTAAAATTGCTGACCCACCGTATACTCTCCCCCTCGGGTCCTTTTGGGATTTATGTTACAAAAATTTTAAGGAAAGAAATGAATATGTATTAAAAAGACATTTTGATTTTTTTTGGAGCAACTTCAGTAAACTGCATTTAATATCAGAACTTAAAAGACCAATAAGTCGGGAAATATGGGTCAAAGCCAATTTTTTTGTTTAATATTTTCTTCTTATTTTTCAAGTTTCTATCAGATAGGCTATTTAATTTATTTATTTTTGGAAATTCTTCACAGTTTCCTATGAAAAGTTCACAGCCCCGTAATTTTAATTCCTTATTTTTTAATTTTCTATCACATAGGCTCCTTTTTATTTGTTTTGAGCAGCTTTACTAAACTGCATTTCTTCCATATATTTATTTTTTTCTATGTACTTCAGAGACAAACGAAACTACTTTTCTCACACTTACAACTATAGTTTTATTTTTGACATCACTGACATAAACGCACTTTGGTAAAGGGTATATAAGATTCGGCACAGCACTCTTGTTTTTAAAATATTTTTGGATGCCACTTGTTGCAAGATCAATTAGAACAGAGCAAGGCAGATTTACTACAGGTACACGCATTAGACACAACACTGTGGCAACTCTGGTCTTCACATAGTTTTACAAAGTAATTGTAAAAAATTGTATGCAGCAAAAGTAATTGTCAAATGAATTCTTTGTTATAAACGTGTAAACAAAAATTAAGCGGATGAGCAATTTGCCTGATGCATGTACCTGTTTGATATGAATTGGAACAGTTTCATTTTTTAAAGCACAATTTACTCATTTGAACGATCTTGTATTCCCATTTGACGATGAATGTGGGAAATCGCTGATGTGGCTTAAGGCTCAGTTAGCCGACAGAAATGTAAAGTAACTGCAACGTAGGAAACAACTGATCGATATTTTTATATGAAAATTAGGTTACTTTACATTACATCTCTATAACCATTTTCATTACTTTTCACATAACAATATCGAGCAGCTGTTTTCCACTGTTTGCAGTTACTTTACATTACGGTCGGCTAACTGAGCCTTAAGTCCTCGTCTAGACTATAAATTTTTGTTGCATAAGTGTCCACATTAGGAAATTCTAGTTTTGCAATTAAGTATTAAACAATTGTATGTCACAACGAATTTGCCTGAAAAATTAACAATTCTTTTTACATTTTGTGTTTTTCATACAAATGAACAAATAAAATAAAATAAAACGTCAAATACAGCTACAAAATTTAAATTAACATTTGCGAATTTCAAAACAAGAGAATTGCCGATCACATGAAACTATGTACCCCTCACCAATCTTATCGCCCCTCTCATCTATAAACTCAAGAATTGCTGCAACAAAAATTGCAATTCTGGGGGTCTCTCTGTAATTCGAAATGCAATATTAATAACATACAAATGCAAAACCATTTTCTTTCGTTTCGAAATACAGAAACGTAAAACCGGACGAACGATAAGTCGAATATTATTAGGTCGCTCAAACGCACGAATGTGAGTGACTTTTCTATGAGTCAGAGAGAGTTAGAGAACGTTAACTGAAATGAAATGAAAAAAATAGTATGAAATGAAAAAAACGCATATCGAAGATAAATTGTATCTGGTGTTTTGTATAAGTTTCTAAGCCTACCCGCTTGTTCCATTGGATTTTCCAAAAAGCTTATGTTAATTCCCAAATGATTTTTGAAAGTATGTGCATAAGATAAGAGGTTTAAAACTTTTCCAAAGTATGGTTGAAGTCTAGTGATGATTTGTTAAAGCGACAATGATATACAAACATACGAGTATATGTACATACATATATTTTGTATTAATTTTAATTTTTTTGTGAGTTGCATTTGAACTGTAATTTGTTTGTAACCCAAATTTTTTTTGTTATGAAAGGTGAGACGATTTGTAAAAGAGGGCTTTGAAAATATACAGTGGATCAAACGTATAATTGGACACTATGTATTACATTAGTCAAATGCAGATTTTTACACTTAAATATAAATCATTTTAAAAAACTTTGATAAAGAGTTGAATATTATTAAAAACCCTTTCAAATAATGTATAATACTTAGCATGTTTTATTCAAAATCGTTTTTAATGTTAAGAAAGAATACAAAACCAACAAATTTCATGTCAAACGCATAATTGGACATGTAATGTATACAACGAGTTATTGTTGTAAAACGGTTCTTTGGACCGTTATTTTTGTTGATGAGTGAGTTCGTGTTTATGCTAATGCAAATGATAAATCATTATGCAATTGTAGTGTTAAAAGTGCAGAGCAAAGTTACAATGAATCAAAGAAAAAACAAACAACTTCGGAAACCCGGCATTTAATTATACATAAATTACATGGGGAGGGTAAATCAGTGCGTAAAATCGGTGAAATTGTTGATCGATGCCCGTCCACAGTTCATGCTATCATTCAAAGGTATCGACAAAAATTTCAAGTAAAAAATAAAAGTCGTATTGTCCAAGTAAAGAAATTAAATGATTATGATGAGAGGCGGATTTTGAGGGAAGTGAAAACAAAACCATTTAGCACGGCGAATAAATTGAAGAATATGGTTAAAACAGAATTGAAAAAAGATGTTTGTATCGAGACCATTCGCAACGTGTTAAGGAATAATGATTTACATGGGCGAATAGCCAGAAAAAACCATACACCAGTAAGAAAAATAAAATTGCACGGGTAAAATTTTGTAAGAAGTACTTGTTAAAAGATTCTGACTTTGGAATACGGTAATATTGCAAAAACTCGTTTAATTTGATTATTTATTTTTAACCTTTTGACTTATTTTATAGGTACTCTTTACTGATGAGAGTAAATTCAATCTTCATGGATCAGATGGAAAGCAGTACGTTTGTCGTAAACCAAATACTGAGTTTTTGCCTAATAACACTCGGGCTACGGTGAAGCATGGGGGTGGGTCGGTAATGGTGTGGGGGTGTGTTTCCAGTGCAGGAGTAGGGAACATTCATTTTATAGAGGGTAAAATGAATCGATTCCAATATCTGGACATTTAGAAACAAAATGTGAAGCAAAGTGCCGACAAATTAAACATATTGGACACATTTGCTTTCTATCAGGACAACGATCCAAAACACACTTCACACCTTGCGAAGATGTGGCTTATTCATAATTGTCCAAAATTATTACGAACTCCGGTACAGTCCCCAGATCTCAATGTTATTGAGCATGTTTGGGAAGAGCTTGCCCGTAACCTCTATAAATCCACTTTCAACACAGTGGATCACCTGAAGCAGGGAATAAGACGTGAGTGGAGCAATATAACTTCAGAATTTTGCTCAAATCTTGTGCAATCGATGCCCCGGCGTTAGGAAGCAGTTATAAAAGCAAAAGGTTTTGCTTCCAAGTACTAAAACTGTATCTTGTATATCTGTGACAATATAACATCTTAAGTCGAGTTAAGTCAAAATCGAGTTTGCGCCATGTTACGAAAGTTCTACTTGATATCTATGTGTCATTCACTCCGTTTTCAAATATTCCGATTTTCGAGTAATTTTTCAAGATTAATTTTATAACCCTAATAGTTTTTATATTATATTTCAAAAGACACAACATCTTAAATCAACTTAAGATTTGTAAGATGTTTTATAAGTTTTTAAAGAGTTTTTCATAAAAACTTATGTTTTCTTAAACTAAAAAAGTACTTGCCATTTCTTATCAATTTTAATACATATATTTAAATCCATATGTCTACTTAAGCGTTTATGTTTAAAATTACTTTTCACATTTTCACCACGAAGATAAACTTAAGTGCTTATTATAAATTTGATCTCATTAAAAATACAAAAAACGTAGTTTTTTAAAATATCTTAACTTTACTTACAATGCTTTACTAAATTTTAGTTGGACGGTAACGGTATTTTATGTGAACATAAGCCTGTTTTTGTGTGTGTTCTTTTCATTTTTTCTTCAAGATAAGCTGTTCAGTTGATGACAGACTGTTGAGGTGTTTACAGTATTCGTTCAGAAACATGGAAAGTGAAATTTTTTTTGATATTAACAATGTCAGTAATGTTGATTTTTCCAGTGATGATTCAGTTGTTGATCCTAATTTTAATATAAGTAATTGTACCGCTCCCAGCTCAGGTTCAGAAAACGAAGTTGTAAGTATTGTAAAAAATCTAATGTAATATGTGGTTGTAATACAAACAAACATACATATATATGTTTGTTTTATATTAAAGGTGAATTTTAGAATTGTTTCAAATGAAGTGGTGTCAAAAGAAACTTCTCAATCGTCCTGGAAAGAGTTAAGATACCTCGGAGAAAGTTATATATCAAAAACTGGAAAAGTTGTTCCTGCTCGTGTTGTTCGCCCTCTGGAATCTTGCAGAAAACGATGCCCTGATAGAATAACGTTCGAAGAATAACAACTCATACATAACCACTATTGGAAGCAAGGTTTTTATAACTTACGTAAGGCATATGCTACAGGATTAATTGAAATTCAAGAAACGAGCACTATAAAAAGACTTAAACATGACAGAAATCCTCGAAATAGAACGAACTCATACTATTATTTTTTAGAGGTTAATGGGAATAGAATTCCAGTGGCAAAGTAAGATTACCCGAATTACAATACCCACCGCAACCATTGGCATCATTAATTTCATCAACAACGTCGCAATCGAAAAATTTTTTGTATAATATCCAAATGTATAATTCGTGCTTTAAAATGACTTCCTTTGGAGCGACGAATGTAATACGAAATAATTTCATGCCGACATTTAAGGTAATTTCGGCTCTGGGAATTTCGAATGAAGCATACAGCGACATTTCAGAACTTTTCACAACTTCTAATCAATCATATTTTGCCTCACAATTTCAGATACAAGGGCAAATTTATCATAGGATTGGTTCATTATTGCCATTTCCAGATGCAAACCACCAGTTCTTGCAAATCTACTTCCTTGGCAATAATGAAAATGAAGTAGATGCCCGTTGTTCAACATTCATAAGTGCCAGAAGAATAATAATAGGTGAATTGCAAGCATTGTTTCATGAACATAATGATTTGATTAATACTTTTCGGACAGCACTTGATTAAAAACAAGTGTGTTTCTTTTCTTATTTTGTTTTGCCGTGCGAAGCAGGCAACGGGCCCGCTAGTTCATAATAAATGTTTAAAAGTTTTCGTATTTTATTTTTTTCAAATACAAATTCTTGAACGAACATTTGTATAAGTTCTACAAACATGAGCGGTAATTTGCAAAAAAAACTGAATTATTATTATTTTTTAATTACACAGATAATATTTGTAACTTTTATTCTTTTAAGTACAATTTGTTAAATTGAAAAGAATAAATATAAACAAACAAAAAATCCTATGTCCATTTATTAATACGTATTAGTTTTAACACAAGCTCTTATCTCCATTTAACAACTTTAAAACCCTTGTTTGCTTTTCGTAACAAAATCTTAAGTCTACTTAAAGTATACTACATGTTTTTATTCAGTTTTACAAAAAAACGTATATAAAAAACAATAAAAAAACAAAGTTGCAAATGAAATATTTTTGAAAATCAATCCTTCGTTGTCCTAAAAAATTTTAAAACTTCTGAGATAAAAAAAATTATTTTAAAATTGCATCACAACCGATTATACACTAAATCGTTAATATCTCGAAAGTCGATTTTTAGACTTAAGATGTTATGATAAAACGCCACAGATAAGACTGTCCAATTATGCGTTTGACATGAAATTTTTTAGTTTTGTTTTTTTTAAATTTTAAAAATGATTTTGAATAAAACATTCCAAGTATTATACATTGTTTTAAAGGTTTTTAATAATATTCAACTCTGTATCAAAGTTTTTTAAAACTATTTATATTGAAATGTAGAAATCTGCATTTGAATAATGTCATACCTAGTGTCCAATTATGCGTTTGAGCCACTGTATATTGTTAGTAGAAAGGCTCTAACTCATTATTTTTATGAAATCGAGAGTTTTGCATTTTTCGATACATTAGATAATATTTTATGGAAATATGCAAGAAAACTCGGTATTCAAGTAACGATATATAGGTTAGAAATAAAACTTAATTGTAAAACATTATTTTTTATTACAGTTTATTATATGTATATGATTACAATACTTAATGAGTAGAGTAAAACTACGAATATAGTTCAATATACAAAAGTAGTAACTGAGAAAATTTTTATAAATGCATGCAAGCGAACGAACATTGTAATATTGCATAATGATTGATCATAAGATCTTATCAAAATACATACATACATATGTATGTACATATGTATATGTAAATTGCTATCTTTTCTTCCTGCTTTTCTCTTTGTACAAATTCATGAAATTATTATTATATACATACATAGTTTGCAATTTACTATTTTTGGTTTTGTGTAGTTTGTTAGAAATTTCAAAACTTTGCGGCTGTTTTTAAGACTTAATTAATTACTTAATTAGTGTTTTTATGGAAATTGTTACAATTTAAGTTCAACATTCTTTAAGGCACTAATAATCCCAAATTATTATTTTACTTATTTAATAAAATATTTTTTATTAAAAATACATTGAAATTGATTATTGAGGGGTTTAGCTGGATCCTATGCACATTTCACTTTTGCTAATGCAGATTATAGGGGAACCTTTACCAAAAAATTTCTTAGAACTATAGTTATTACGTTATAAATATTTTACTAAATAAGTAAAATAATAATTTGGGATTATTAGTGCGTTAACAAATGTTAAAATAATGGTAATATACAATATTTTTATTTTTTTAACAATTCATCATCTAAGGTTCTTGAGAAGAAACAATTCCCATTGTTCCCAATTATAACTAAAAAAGGAAGGAAATAATTTAAATTAATTTAAATTTTAGTGAAATTAGCCATAACTGTGATTCTAAAGCTGCGTTCACATTACATGTATTTGCCTTATGGAGCGTCACTTTTTTTACACATGATATTTTCTGTGTATGTCAAAATATGCATTTTACATACGGTTCATAATTTTTGTTTTCACACTAGTGTTGAGCGATAACGTGATTTTTTAATAATGTTGCTCCTTGTGAATGTGATTTCTAAATCGCTGTTCTTTTAAACTGTGATTGTGTTCACAGTTTAGCAGTATTTTGTTTATAGCAGTTCTGTTCTTTTAAGAAAATCTAATAAGAAGAGCAGCAGTGAAATTAAACTCTGACTGTGATCACGGTTTAACTAATTTCAGCTCTTCTGCTTTAAAAGTCTTTATTAGTATTGGTATTTTGATAAATAATAATAAGAAGAGCGACAAGAAGAAACAATTAGCAAATCAACCCCGTCCAAATATTGAGATTTTCGTATAAGAGACAGGGACAAAAATTTCAAATATGAAGATGTGAGAAGCACATAGTTGCCAGAAAAGTCGATTTGACACGATTTCACGATTTTTTTATCGACAAAAGCTGAAGGTATAAAAAAATTCATGTTGTAGCCTTATCTAATGTTAAGTAAGCATATAAGAACAATCACAGTTTGTATAAAAGAACTATATTTCCAAAACCTGTTACTTGATATATTCAGTCACAGTTGTGATTAGTGATTTTTCAGTCGCTGTGAAAAAAGAACAGTTTTCAAAATATCACTCAACTCTAGTTCACACGTTGGTATCTTATGTACATTTGACATAACCTATAATGGTAAGCAAATGCTTACTTTTGTTACTGCCTTTTAAATTTTTTTTTTTTTAGTTTTTAATCTATTAAATCCATTTTACTTTATCCTACAATTTACCTTAATTTTTAACGCCACAGCAACTTGCTTTATTTAAAACCAGTTGATGTCAGATGCTTTGTCACTTGAAAATAGAACACGCTTTAAATCAAAATTGTCGTTTGTACTGCACACAGCAGAGAAATAACACACGCTATTGTTTAAAGGTGTTCAGACTATACATATGTACAAATTTAAGATGTGAAAAAGTGACGTTCCACACGACAAGTACATATAATGTGAGCACAGCTTCACTTTTCTTTTTATGAAAATAGGCGGTCGATCAATGCCCCACATTATAACGACATTATAAAAAGTTTATATATGTATATACTTGAGAAGTATGCAAGCTTTCTAATTCTATTTTTAAAATTGATCGATCCGTGAAGATACATTGTGTGTTAACTTTTTTTTAAGTTTGTATACGTCCTGCAAAAATGTTCTTTAATAGTTGTTTACATGGGGTGTGTTCGTAAATTCATCTCTGCTCTGCATCATACGTGCAAACTTTTATTTCAAATGCAATACAAGTTCGCTGACAATCCGTTTTAGTAGTAATCATGTTTTTACAACATATTTGACATTTATTTATGCGTTATCTACTTCAGTGAACCAGTTTAGAATAGTTAAATTTTCAGTAATGCATTTACGAACACACCCATAGTTACAGAAAAAATAATTTAATGACAAATTATAATTTTGCGTTTATTTTAAAACACATAGGTTTTTATAATTATTTAATCCTTTTTTAACTGGAATTTTCAAAACTCAAAACTAATTTTTCTTTTAAACTACCTCTATTAAGTTTGTGATCACTTGTATATTTGGGTGTACCTATTGCGTATTTGAGTGATGTCAACATGTTAATCAAATATTGTTGATTGGTTGTAATATTCTTTGTATTTTATATGACGGTATGTGTGATGCTAGGAACACACCAGGGACGAATGATGAATTGTTTGGTGCGAACTCTCCACATAAAAAATAAAATACATTTGTGCAGATGAAAATAAACACAACACCGACGTCGAACGAAATTCGTCATGCGTGACGAACTCTGAGATAGATTTACTTCTATTTTGTACGCCGACGACCGACGAAAAAATCTCTCTCTCTCTCTCTCTTTTTACACACAAGAACCACCCACCGGTAAAATAAGCGAAGTACTTCGATAATAATCACTGACGTCAGTATGACATCGTTAGTGAGGAATCTAAGTACTTGGATTGTAATGTAAGTGTAATTTGATATATCATGTGTTACTGATAACTTCGATTACGATTTAAGCAGGGATTCAGTTATTGTTTAAAACAAATAGTTTGTTGTAAAATAAAATTAAAATACTGGCCTTCTTTCAGGATAAATTTATTATCATGCCCGCTTACAACTCCGCTGTCAATGTAAGTGCAATGCTAGCGGCACGTACTGACATCGTAGCTTACTTTCTAAGCGAGAGCGCACTACTTACGCGTCCTATGACACTTTTATGTTAAATCTAAATAGCAAAATAAGTGAACGAATCGCCACTGACTGCTACTAAGTATTACTGATATCATCGATTACGTAATGTATATTTTTACCACTGGGCAACTTTATCAAATATGAGAGAGGAATTCGGTGAGTAAATTCGTCGTTATTATGCTACACAAGACGAATTTACACAGCGAATACTGTCGACGTGGACGAAATTCGTCGTTCGTCCCAGTTTTGTTCCTAGCATAAATTGTAAAAATTTTGTTTTTGAATTCTATTGTTTTAATTAATTTAATTTAATTTTCATGACTTCCAATTCTTTCTCCTTTAGAAATGATTTTTCAAACTTCGGCAGAGAAACTTTTTTATTAAAATAAAAGCTTTTATAAAATAATAAGCTTGAATTTATTTTTTCTTTTATAAGAATATACTATCATCTGTGAGAAGAACAAATGAAATATTTCTTTGTTTTGTAAAATTAAGCTCAAAATACAGAACAGCTTAAGTTTTGACTAAAAAGGTACAATTCACATGACATCAAAAATCGTTACATTAACGTAACGTAGAATTTGCTTAAAAGCTAAATAAGAATTGTGTATTTACGTAAAAATCTGTGAAAATTTTGCTTGGAGATTCATTCATTTAGTTAAAATAGACATTGATGGCATAATATAAGAAAGGTGTAAATCGAATTTTCGATATTTTAAGGAAGAAAAAATTTAATAAAAACTAAATCATTTACATGTCAGAATAATTTTTTAAAATTAAATAAATCTTTAATTTTAATGAAATTTATTTATTTGACATATTGTCAGAAGTGTAAATGCTACAATAATTAAAATTTATTTGCTGGTGTTTAGCATGTCTATATACGTATTTCATGTCAAATAAATAAATTTCAATTAATGTTTTATTTTTCATTTAGCCTTGCAAATACTTTTATTGTTATCCGATGGATTTCTAATTGTACATATAAGGATGTAGAATAATAAAATGAGTTCACCTGAATATAAATTATTTGCTGGGTTTTGTATCAGTTTGAAAGCCTACTAAGCTAATTTTTTCTTTGTGATTTTCAAAAATATTATTATTTTATGAATTCTCATATAGTTTCTGAAAGTCTGTGCATAAAGTAAGAGGTTTGTGACTGTTAAAAATTTTGTGGTTGAAGTCTACTGATGATTGGGTTCAAGCGCCAATGAAATACGTATATAGACATGCTAAACCACCAGCAAATAAATTTCAATTATTAAATCTTTAATTTTTAATTGTTACTTACTACGTTTTATACGCTGGCTACCACAAAATGTTAAGAACGCATATTCGGAAAAAAGTTAAGATACGCCTTTTTTATATTAAGCCATCGATATAAACATATACTGCTTCATTAATACAACAACAAAAAATATGTATTTTGTTTACAAAGGGTTTGTTAAACCAAATTTTATATGGAAATGCGGTAAAAGGTTTATATAAATCAACAATAATGATTATGAATGAGGTCTTCAGTTTGCAGACATATGAAATAAATTTGTCTTTTATCCTTAATCTGAAAAATAAAATAAAAAAAAGAAACAATTACAATTTTATAAGATTAAAAATGCGAAATAAACTTGCTTATTATTTTTGATGCTTTATCAAAGTTTTCCGATAACGAATTCTTTATTTTGTTAAGGGAATGTTGTACATCGCCACTGTGATCACCATCGTGGTAATAAACGAAATACACAACAATTCCAACAATTATAAAAATCACCAGAAACGTGCTGATAACGGATAACAGAAGTCCTACCGCACAATTGAGGCAGCTGAAAATATAATAACAAAAATTAATATTTAAGTCGAATTTCTATTTTATTTACTTTATATAATTTTATATGCAAGTTGGCTGGTTTGGTTATTTTAAGCTTACAACTTTGATCTTTCGGAGTAACTATTTTATATTACAACGAGTAAACCGCTAACGGAACTCTTAAACGTTGCTTTCGTCATCTTTCCTACGAATACATTTATTCATTCGTTATCTACGAGCCTTGGTCAACCACCCACAAACTCCATATTGGAATAAATAAAAACTGTTAATTTTAAATATTGGAAATCATCTTTTTTTATTCTCTGGTAATTTCATATTTGTGACATTTGTGTATATTTGATATTTTCCCTCTTTGCACGCAAACAATTAAAAATTTTAATAACTTCCGATATATCCAGGAAAGATGTAATATCTTCTAAGCGCACGGACCGATTTACATAGCTACCCAGCAAAAAAAGACATGCCAACGAAACAGTTAAAGGCCCAACTAACGAGTGATTTTTTTGCTATTATCTTTTTGGCAACACTAGTTTTGACAGCTCGCGCACGTTTTGTATCTTGTGTCACTGTCAAACATCTTCAGTTTGGTCTATAATTTAATCATGAATCGTCTTACAAACGAACAACGCTTGCAAATTATTGAATTTTATTACCAAAATGCGTGCTCTGTTAAGAGCACGCATCGAAGAATTTATCGAAGAATTGTGTTCAGCGACGAGGCTCATTTCTGGTTGAATGGATACGTGAACAAGCAAAACTGCCGTATTTGGAGTGAAGAGCAGCCAGAAGCATTGCAAGAGCTACCAATGCATCCACAAAAAACAACCTTTTGGTGCGGATTATGGGCTGGCGGCATCATTGGGCCGTATTTCTTCAAAGATGATGCGAATCACAACGTTACTGTGAATGGTGAGCGCTACCGTGCGATGACAACAAACTTTTTTTTGCCCAAAATGGAAGAACTTGACTTGCATGACATGTGGTTTCAACAAGACGGTGCCACATGCCACACAGCACGCGAAACAATAGACCAATTGAGAGGCGAGTTCGGTGAACAGTTTATTTCACGCTTGGGACCAGTCAATTGGCCGCCCAGATCGTGCGATTTAACGCCTCTAGACTATTTTTTGTGGGGCTATGTTAAGGCTAATGTATATAGCGACAAGCCCGCTTCGATTGACGCACTGGAAGCCAACATTGCCAACATTATTCGTGAGATACCGGCCGAAATGTTGGAAAGAGTATGCCAAAATTAGACTAAGCGGATGGACCATTTGAGGCGCAGCCGCGGCCAACATTTGCATGAAATAATCTTCAAACATTAAATTATATCGACCCAACTATCAATCCAAATAAATATTTCATGCACTTTTCTGAATTTTGTGTGTTTTCTTTTTTTTTAATTTCCGATAGTTCTTAAAAAATCACCCATTATAATATGAATAAGCGAACTTAAGTAACTGTGCGGTTACATATAAAACGTATGTGGCAAACTATAATGTACTTATGGAACTTTTCGTCAAATGTCATTTGCTTAATCTAAGTGCCAAACTGAACGCACATCCCGTGCAGAAAACACTGTTTTTGAATTTTTTAAACTCAAGCAAACAGCAACAGAAAATAATAACTGATTTTTAATATTTTTTTATTTTCTTATTTTAACCCCTTGTGGACCAAGGCATGATATCGTTGAAAAAGTTTAATTTTTTTAATGAAATATTGAAACTAAATTCTTTAGAAAGCTATTTAGAAAATTTTAAATTTTTGGAGGACCTGCTAGGCCCCTAGATGGACCTGGTACTTTAAAGTACCGTCGGGTCAGCGTGAGTCAAAAGTAAAGATAAAGTCCCAATGATTTTTTAAAAGTTTTATTTATATTTTCAATACTTTAGTGAGTAGTTAGGCTATAAACTTATTCCATGATACTTAACGAAACATTTTTTTTGTCATTACAACATAATCAAACACCACAGTGAGAGCAGAATAGGGCTTCGATTGAATTTTGTTTATACTGCAAAGCTCGCACCTTCCTCGAGTTTCCACAAAAGTTGGCCAATGTGTTCCTAGATTTCCTAATCGTACATCCTTTGAAACTGATTCCGATTTACCTCGGCGTTTTTTACAACTTGGAACATATTGTTCATCTGTGGACGTCGCTTTCAAACTTTTACGGCTTATGGTAGGATTTTTTTGTGTCAACAACCCCATAGCTACGGAGCGTCTTAACTCCAAAAGAGATATTTTTCAGAGGACTGACAATATATTATATAAGAGTTAATAAATGTCATTTCCAATAGACCCCAAAAAATTCTGTACCACCATTTCTTCGATTTACGATCAAGGCCGTAGGCACTTCGTAATTGATCAGCGTGATCAACGCCACCCATAAACGAGTTGTAGTCCCTGATAATCGTTGGGCAGTTTATATCGTTCAAATTGCCATTGCGGTCTCTCCTAGAAACAGTTGTTTGCTCAGTTCCGTGAAAGTTTGATGCCAAGAATATTGGTTTGTTGTCTATCCACTTGAAGAAGCTTATGCCTGTACATGACACTCTAAAATCCCAATCACCTCTAATCATTTTCTTGTCAATATCTAAATTTTTGGGAGTTCCTTTTCTATTTTGGCGTATTGTTCCACATGCTAATGTTCCTTCTGTTTTCAATTTTTCTAGAAGTCGGACTGACGTAAAATAATTATCGAAAAAAAACGATTTTGTTTTTTCCCCACTCATTTTCAGTCATTGATAAAACAACTCGTTCTCCAAGACCAAAGTCAGAATATTTTATTTCTAAAACTTCGTCTTTACCCTGATAAATTGAAAACTTTTTTATATAGCCTTTCTGGTCAGCAAGGCACCACACTTTATAGCCTCTTTTGATTGGCTTCATTGCATTTCGACCTTTGAAAAGTATCATTGACTCATCAACGGAAAGTTGTCTTGTGCCATGATAAAACTGTTTGGAAGCTATGATTCATCCCATCAATCATGGGTCGAAGTTTGAAGAGGCGGTCTTTATTGTCTTGCGGAATTTTGGAATTATCGCTAACGTGCAAGTTGCTCAATATTTCATCGAACATATTTCTGCTCATTATTTTCCCAATTATAGACAGACAAAAATCATCACTTGTGTTCCAATAGTTTTTCCAACTCGGAAGCTTGTGATAGCCCATGAAAAAGTTTATGCCTAAAAACGATTGAGACTCATTTTTTTTTAATTTAAATTTTTGGCCCGCTGGGTGGCATACAAATTTGACTGAAATATTATATTTTCAGTTATGTTTTCAATAAATAAAAGAAAATATTCCGTAGGGGTATTACAATTTTCAAATATTCCTTCCACAGGTCCGTCCGGTAGGAAGAATTCAGAAATAATTGTTTCATGGGATTTCGATTTCCATCGGCGATTGGGCTCGACATTTTGCTTCCCGCTGCTACTAGGCATTATATGAAGTATTTTGTCATCATTCTCAGAATGACTTTCATTTTCCATTAGGTCATTTTTGCCTGACATATCTTCATCTAATAATTCCTCTAAGTACTCCTTCAATGTGTCATCACCCGGATCATTTTCGTCATCAATCTCAATATCAGTGTCCTCGTTGTTGTCAACTGGAATTGATTCCAGAATAGTCAGAATTTCATCTGTACCAAGACGTTTACCACGAATTCCAGCCATAATCCTATTATTTCTAAAACAAAAGTCAACTAACAAACTTTTCTATATATTGGGTGTTTTTTATTGAGGTATAGAACTTTAAGTTGGCATCACTTTTTTAACTGGCGGCCATTTTGTCAGCTGTCAAGTGATTAATATTTAGTTTGGTTTGCCATTTCATCATGAACAGGTTGACAAAAGAACAACGCTTGCAAATCGTACAAATTTATTTCGAAAATAATGGTTCAGTTCGCGAAGTTTACCGAAAGCTCCGTTCATTTTATGGTCGACATAATCGTCCATCAGAGCAATTAATTCGGTTAACCATGGATCGTTTTCGCACTACGTTTACTCTATGTGATAATACGCATCCGCAGAGACGTCGAACAGTGCGCACCGAAGAAACAATTGCCACTGTAGAGCAAAGTGTTGAAGAGGACCCGAATGAATCGATTCGCCACCGGAGACCGGTATAGAGCCATGATAACCGACTATTTTGTTCCCGAATTGGATGGCATGAATGTGGATGAGTTGTGGTTCCAACAAGCCGGCGCTACATGCCACACAGCGCACGTCACAATCGATTTATTGAAGGAAACATTCGATGAGCGCATAATTTCGCGGAATGGACCTGTCAATTGGCCACCAAGATCGTGTGATTTGACACCATTGGATTATTTTCTTTGGGGATATGTGAAGTCGCTCGTCTACGCCAACAAACCAGAAACGGAAGCCAACATTCGTGGCGTTATTGCCAACATACGGACCCATATGCTCGACAAAGTGGTTGAAAATTGGACCTGTAGAATTGGCTTTATTCGAGCCAGCCGCGGCGGCCACATGCCCGAAATCATATTTAAACATTAATGGCATAAAATTATCCTTCCAATAAAGCCAAATTGATGGACATTAAAACGATTTTCTTGTGTTTTATTTCAATTCGAAGTTCTATAACTCTAAAAAAACACCCTGTATAAAAAGAACTTTATGTGCACAAAACTAATTATTCTTCAATAAAAACACACTTTTGGAGTAAAAACAGCTATAATATGCTTATTTTTGGTAATTGAAAACTCTATCACAAAAGCTCACGTGTACAGCAGAAACACATTTCAATTTACCGTTATTCTGAATATTCGAGGTTGCCAATACGCAAAAAAGTATTATTATTTGAAAGGTTATAGTGTAATTAGAAGTACCTTTGGGTAATAAGAATAAAAATAGTTTTCTTTTTCATTTTGTAAGCTCTTTTTCATCAGTACCGTCGCACAGTGGCTGAAAATCGTTTTTCATTGGCCAAAAGTCTAATTTTTTTTTGTCACCGATTTTTAAAATTTTTACGCCTTTTTGTAGCTAATATATCCAGATTAAGGTAGCCAAAAACTTAGGTTAAACTATTGATAATTGTGGGCGTGGCATGCTGTCAAACTCAACCGTTTTTTTAATTTCAGAAAAAGGTGTTTTTCTTTTGTTTTTTATCAAAAATAAATGGTTACTACTCGCAAGCTATCATCGATAACGGCCTGCGGTCTTTTTTATAATGTTGGTAGGACTATAGTCTTTAGTTGTTGTAAGTGGTCACAGCTCTAGCGTTTAGTATTACGGGCGTTATGAAATATTTATGAAACTACTATATTTTTCTCAAATTTAAATTTTAGTGGAATAGAACTTCTAGGGAACAAAAGGGAACAAGAAACGTATACCACCAGGAGAAAGGTGAAAGTGTCCTCTTTAACGCTATATATACTTTTGCACCCGTGACGACCCGTGGGTAGAACACTTTTTTCATTTTAATGAAATTACTCTAAAAAAAATTCAAATTAATTTAAACAGCCCTATAAGTACTCGTAACAATAGTGTCTTAAATTTTCACTTTTTTGCCTAAAAGTTTGTTTTTTTTTTACTTTAGACTACGTAAAACGAAAAAAATTAAATATAATACCTGCGAAAGGGTTTAATGGCTTTGTTTTGATCAGCAAAAAATAAGTCATAAAATTATCACAATAGGTTCTACAGTAAACATATGATCTCTTTCTGAATTTACCTGTTATCAAATGTTAGGGTCAACCAAAGTCATAAACATTTTTATAACAATAATGGCGACATTAAACCACTAAAGATAAAAAACAACCCCATATTGGCGAGATACTAATCAGTTTTACCTGATATTAAGGTCTGAATAACATGTGCAGTTTTGTTCAATTTAAGCACTACCTGCTATGAAATTGAAGATCAATGTGTGAATAACATGTATCTAAAAATTTATAAAACTACGGATTCCATAAGGGATTACTCAGTAATAAGTTAATCCTTTAATTGTACGGATAAAATATAACAAATAAAAATATTCAGATAAATATGGAGAGCTTCAGTTATAAAGAACTGGCCGAAGAGTATTTTAGAAACAAAAACCAGGAAGATGTTCTTAGTTACGTTAAAATAAAATTAAACTTAAATTCGTGTAGCACCGAAATGCAAGAGCAATTATCTAATTTCGTCAAAGCACTAAAAAAACGCTACAAAGAAGTTAGCTACAGTAAACAAAACTTTTATATAAAAAGTGCAAACTGGTTAGAAGGCCAACTTACTGTCGCTGCAGAAACAGCAAAGCAAGATAAGGCTGGAAGACCACGCAAATCATTAATGGGCAACTGCAGTGATAGATCTAAGAGGCGGAAACTTAAAGATTTTAACGATGCAATTGGTTGTACAAATATAAAAGAATCTTTCCTACATCAATTACGATCACAGAACCAATTATCAAAAGTGGATATCATTGAAAAAGTTGTTAAAGCTAGTCCAGTGAGAACAAAACGGATTCTTAAAAGTATACCAACTCCGAGTGATGCAATACAGTACACAAATGAGGAGGCATTAGCATTATTTCTGGATTTGAAATTAACAAAACAGCAATATATTAAGCTCAGACTGCGTGCGATTGAAAAAGGGTCAAATATGTATCCAGCATATCAGAAGTACTTGCGTGCAATGAAGAAATTGACTCTAGAAAATTTGGAGATTATGCTAAGGAAACTGCAAAAATATATACAACCAACTACCCATGGAGAAATATGTCTGCAACAGTTCATAAACTCCTTTATCATGGAGAAGATATCATTAAATATCATTTGGTGCCACTTGGAGATCTATCAGAGGAGGCTCTGGAAAAAAGAAACAAGGATTACAGATTTTATAGAGAGCACAATACTAGAAAAATTTCACGAAATTCAACAAATGAAGATCTATTTAATATATTATTGGCAACGTCAGATCCGTTCATCTCCAGTATTCGAAATCAATGGAAAGTGGAACATCGGGATTTAGATGAAGAAGCCAAAAAACTACTAAAGAACAGAAATAGCACAGAACAAAATATGGAATATTTACAATCAATATTTGAGTCAAATGAATAATAATCATAATTGCCTTTCATTGTTATTTAAGGTACGAAAAGCATACTATTAGTAAAAAATAATAATAAACAGAACCTACCATTGTTACAAATGCTATTAAAATTTATTGCAGTTTTTATTTTTAATATGTTTTTTAAAATGATCAAATTTGACAGCAAAAAATAATAAATTTTTCTGTAGTAATAGCAATATTTTTAGATAATATTATTAAAGTTTTTTTTTAAGTGTAACTATTCTTTGAGTGTAAACAAAATTGCAAATTAGACAGCAAAAAATTTTTAATTTTTCTGTAATAATAGCAAAATCGTTGATTTTACTATTTTTTTTTTAGTGTAAAATTTTTTTTGAGTGTAACATTAAATAAATTCCATTATTACAAAACATATTTATAATTATTACTAATTTCCATATATTAAATTTTTTAATAAATAAAAAAATAATAAACCCATATTTCACTCTAAAAGTTAAAAAAATTCAAAAGTTCAACTTTGAGCTAGAATTCCTTAAAAAGTCCTCAATCAATTTTAATGTAATTAAAACTGAGTCAAACTGAACTAAATATCTATCCACTAAAATAAAAATTACTTCAATATTTTGATCAGTTCAAAAGTTACAGAATTTTGGCCAATGAAAAACGATTTTCAGCCACTGTGCGTCGGTCGACAAAGGGTTAAACTCAGAAAAGAAAGCAAAACTTTTATTTTCATTATTTGTTTTACAATACACATACACACGAGTTTATTTATGTATGTTCATTGTTGTACTTTTTAGTAGACAAAACAAATAAAACAAGTAATAAAGTGGTGGATATAATTACACGTGAATTTTTAATAGGTTAGGACATTCCAACAAGTTAATTTGATTGGATTGCATTCATTTAGTAGTTTTAAGAAGAAACAAAATTACTAAAAAATTGTGAACAATACCTACACATATGTGCAGGTTTGGCTAAAGAATACTTAAGTGCATGTTAGTAATTACATTGTGGCCACCTAAAAGTCAGTTAGCCGACTGTAAAGGCTCCATTACCCGACTGTAGAAATCGCAGATGTAAGGTAAATGTTAAATGCGATGTAAATGTAAACTTTTGTGCGATTATAGAATGCCCTAAAAACGTGTCATGTGTTTTCGACAAAAAAATCTTTTCTGTGCACACATACATACATACATGCTTATTACTTTGTGCCCAGCAAACACGCATTTTTGATTAAACATTGCGAGTAATTTGAAGTCAAACGTGAAAATTCATATACATACATAAGTATGTATAATTTTTAGATTCGTGAAATTCATTTGGTTGAAATGTATATTAACTTATGTGAACATACATATGTACATACGTATGCATTAGAGCTTATAAGTAAATAATATATGTAAGTACATATAAAACAGGGTTTTGTAGGAAGGAGGAATTAATCCTTCCTATAGTTTTATTAATTTATTGAGTAAACCCAGACCAGACGATGTACGTCCTATTTGGATAATACTTTTTAGTTTTGTTTATTTATTTAGAGACAAATCGGACTATGAAAGTCTTAAAATGTCTTCTTTTTATTTTTATTATTTTTTTATTTAAAAGGCAACGATGTTTGTTCGTTCAATGGTTAGCAAAGAATGAATTTTATTTTTAATGAAAAATTCTTACATAGCTAAACAAAATTTTAAATAACATTTTATGAAATTTGAGTTATATAAATTTCATAAAATTCAGTTCTCGTTGTACCTTCATAGTGAACTAACGTCATAGCGGAGTTTTTTTTTACATACATACTTAACAAAAAAAATCATATAAAAGAAAATACTCGTTATACATATTATTAACTTTGATAAATAAGCTTTAATTGCTTTGCTAATATTTTTTTGCATAGTCATACATAACAAAAACAAAAAAAACCGTAATCAAAAAAAAAAAAAAACAAACAAACAAACAAAAGTGCCCTTGAGGAATACTCTATATGAGTTCCTCAAAAACAAATAAATGTGAAGTGAGTTATAACGGCAGAAATGCCTATTTTACTGTGAGTTCTGATGCTCATAATGATAACAATAAAAATAAAAAACCTGATGACAGACTTACTGTGAGTTCGGAAGCTCCTAATAAAAATAAAAAATCTGATAATACACTTTTTCTAACAACAAATCCACTTTTTCGACAGCGATCAACTTCGCTTTGTCCAATGCCTACTAGTGATTCTTTAACATTACAGTTGCCTAGTACTTCGTCACTTAAGCCATTGAAATCATTCGCTTCGGGCTGTTCATCACCTAACCAAGTTATCACTACAGATAACAGTAGCTCAAAACCAAAGGTACAAGCCGGAATGGACAGATATATAACCGTGGTAAAGCGTGGGCGAAGCCCGAATTCTTCTAAAATTTCATCTGTTCCAAAGATGTCAAGGGATAACAGCGCATCATCCATGAATCGCCAAAATCGTTTTTCATTATTGCCAGACGATAACGACAAGACCGCTTCATCATCTCAGAAGTCTTTTAAGCCACCACCAATATATGTGAGGGAAAAAATTCTAACGCGCTTCTAAAAAAACTACTGTCGACCATTGGTGAAAATACTTTTCACGTAATTCCAATTAAAAGAGGTAATATTGATGAAACTAAAATCCAAATATACGATGAAAACAATTTTCGAAAAATTGTAAATGACTTTGAAAAAAAAAAAACTTTTACACATACCAACTTAAGAGTGCTAAAGGCCTACAGATAGTACTAAAGGGCATAGATTCATATGTTGAGCCCGAAGAAGTAAAATGTGCACTTCTAGACCAAGGATTTAAGGTAAAAAATGTTACTAATATAATTAACAGAGAAAAGGTCGCCCAACCCCTATTTCGCATTGAACTGGAGCCGAATGACCTACAATTGAAAAAAAATGAAACCCATCCAATTTATAGCGTAAAGTTTCTGTTACACCGAAAAATCACAGTTGAAGAGCCACGTAAGCGTTCAGGTCCTGTACAGTGCCATAATTGCCAAGAATATGGCCATACAAAAACTTACTGCAATTTACCTCCAGTTTGTGTTATCTGCGGTGAATTGCATGGTACTGCTAGCTGCACTAAGCCAAAAGAACAAGCAGAAAAAAATGTAGTAATTGTGGAGGTAGTCACACCGCTAACTATAGAGGATGCCCTGTATATTCTTTTGTTAAACAGACTATGAGTCAAAAACCTAAGTTAGCTCCAGCCCAACCATTAAACGCGTACTCCGCCTCTTTTGCTCAAGTAAGTCAACCAGTTACTTCACGTGTATCGTATGCCGATGCTGCTAAGGCTAGTTCTAGTCCCTCACAAAATGTTTCACCGCAAAACAATCAAGCGAATGCAAGCTCAGGCTTTAACTTTAGTCGCCTTGAAGCTACTATTGAGAATCTGGTGGTAATTATAAACAACTTTACAACAAATATGACTAGGATGATGCAAGAAATGCTGCGAATGCAGAATACACTGCTTCAAGCATTAGTTAACAAACCATGAACATGTTAAAAATATGTTTCTGGAACCAGCCAGCATAAAAATGAACTTGAGCACTTCCTCGTGGAAAAAAATATTGATATAATGTTGGTCTCTGAGACTCATTTGACTTCAAGGAGCTTATTTAAAATAAATGGTTACACTCTATATGATTCAAAGGACCCGAGGGGGTGAGCATGCGGTGGGTCAGCAATTCTAATTAAGTCAAGACTCAAACACTATGTCCTTGATAACATTTGTGAAGAACATCTACAAGCAACAAATATTTGTGTCGAAAATTTTGTTACAAATTTCGTGATATCATCAATTTACTCCCCTCCCAGATTCGCAATTACTGAGGATCAATTCGAGGAATTCTACAAATCTCTTGGCCCTTGTTTTGTAGCAGCTGGGGACTACAATGCAAAACATACGTTCTGGGGTTCGCGTCTTATTACACCTAGAGGTCGGGCATTGTTCAACACAATTTCAAAAATGGGCTTGGACGTCATTTCAAGTGGGGAGCCCACTTACTGGCCTACGGACATACAAAAAATTCCGGATGTTATAGATTTTGGAGTAATGTAAAATATCGGTAGGGAATTAATTCATATTGAAGCTTCTGTAGATCTCTCCTCCGATCACTCTCCCACGTTTGTTACAATTTGTAGCCCACTAAGAAGTGACTTCCCTGTCCCATACGTAAAGATGATCAACCGTGTTAATTGGCTGGGGTTCAAAAATACCTCAGTAGCCATTGTACGGAAAATATTAACCTAAGAACACCAGGTGATATTGAATCTAACATTGAAAATCTTAACGAACATATTAAACAGGCTGCTGAACATGCCACTACCTCCTATCCGCAGTCTGGGTTTAATAAAATTTATTCCAGCGATATTGAACATCTCGTGTGTGAAAAAAGGACAGCTAGAAGAGAATGGCAACAGCACAGATCACCCCGAAATAAAAATAGATTTAAAGAGTGCACTAGACGACTCCAAGAGCTGCTGGCATATGAAAAAACTGTGTCTTAAAAATTAGCTGGAAAATCTTGATGTTACACCTGCATCTAATTATTGAGTATTTAAAATCCGTATTTACCCCAAAAACATATACTGGTGTTGTTGATTTACCGAGTGTAGTTGCGCTACCCCGTCGACACATAAAATTTAAGACGCGTGATGTTCAGACACTAATTGATGAACTCACCCCGAAGAAAGCTCCAGGTATTGATGGAATAAGTAACAATATGCTGATAAATTTGCCCCATATTGCAATTAGAATCCTGTTATTTTTTTTAACGCCATCTTACGACTGGAGTATTATCCTCAAAGCTGGAAGCTTGCGAGGGTCAAAATGATTCCAAAGCCGGGCAAAGACCTTACCAAGGCTGAGTCATACAGGCCAATATGTCTGCTATCAACAATGTCAAAACTCTTCGAAAAGCTGCTCATGACAAAATTGTCCCCAATTTTAACTGATAGTGGGTGCATCCCAGACCATCAATTTGGTTTTAGAAGTCAGCATAGCACCATTGAACAAACTCATAGCTTGGTGCAATTTATAAGAAATCTTACATAAATACAATGAGAGCAATTCTCTACATGTAATGTAATTCATGTTAATATTTCTCTCTCATTATCTGTACAATATTCCTATGACTCAATACTTTGACTTTTAAGTCAATGATTCTATGATCAAAATAAATTTATGAAATTAACAGAAATTAATTTATGTAACAAAAAAAATAAATAATAAACGTTTGTATACAATAAGTCGAAACAAATTGTTATGTTAAGAAAAAATAAACATTACAAATGAAATATACATAACTAATAAAATAATGTTGCACCGCTACAGTTTGAATTATTGTCTTCAAAATAGCAACAGAACACAAATTTTGCTATGCTTCGACCTCTGTTATTCACATTGTATAAGCAGCAGCAATCAGCATCAGCAATCATTGTAAAAAACTATTTGATAAATGCTGTGCTGTGAAATGTTTGCAGCACAAGCAGTCAGCAAAATTAAATTACTGAAAAAAATTGCTGATGATTACAGAAGCAATAGTATTTTTTGAAAACGTGCTGATGCTGGCCATCAGCAATTTTGTTTTTTCACTTTTTTTTGCTGATGCTTCGGTGCTTTGTTGTGAAGGTTTGTCAGCATCAGTAATAGTAAATTTTAAAAACTATAGTTTTTTCTGACTTCAGCATTGCTTCAAGATGCTTATGCATTATTTAAAAATTTATATTGTGTACAATATTAAAAAGGAAAGAAAGTGAATATGTATGGGCGGGAATATACTTATATTGTTGTTGTTTGATTGAAAATTTATTTTTTATGAAACGAGAGTTAATAGGGATGTGTAGAGGTGATGTGTACCTGTGTATACTAGTGATGTAACGAATGTAAATTTTTAATATTCGCGAATACGAATACGAATATTTGAAACGATATTCGCGAATACGAATATTATATGCAATATAAAATATTAAAAAAAATTTTATGAAAAAGGACTTCACACTCTTGTTGGCGTACTTTAAAGTTAATAAAAAGTACCCAAAATTTATTCAAAAATATTTGAAAATGATACAAAGTTAAAATTTCTATAAAAAAATAAATGTTTTTATTTTTTATTTTTTTATGTTTTTTTTTATTTTATAGTCATTTATTTAAATTTCGTTTAGGATTTATGAGTTTATTTATTTAATTTCTTTGGAAAAATATTCGTATTCGTATTTGCCTGAATTTGACGAATACGAATATATTCCGTCCGCCTGAATTAAGCGAATTCTAATACATTCGTATTCGCCTGAAAATTGCCGAATATTCGACAATTCGAATACGAATACGAATTTTCGTGCATCACTACTAGTGTATACATATACATACATACATATATGCGACGTATATACAAATATACATATATACATATGTATGTATGTAGAAATGAATGTATAGTAGAAGCCCTGCAGTCAGACTGGGGCCAAATGTCTCTATGTCAACACTCAATCTCTAGTAGTACTTACATTGTTTACAATTTATTTTCTATTTGTCAGTATAAAGGAGAGAGAGAAAACAGATGTGGTGTATTTCTGGTGGATTTTTCAACAACTTGTCAATATAAGTAAATTTGTATGTGCTTAAAGTATAGAAATGTACCAGTAAATGTCTGGTTGGTATATCTCCATGTTCCCATAAGAACTATGTAGTCACTACCAAGTCAATTGTTTTAGTATTATACCTGATTTACATTAAGCATTTTTTCATGAAATTTCATGAATTTTGTTGCACGCTACTTTTTCTATTTGCTAATTGCAGCGATATAAAAGAGAATGTTATATAAAAAATTACGTAAAATGAATCTCCGATGCATTTTTGGCAACTCTTTTGATATAAGTTCCTCTTCCAAACCTCCTATCGAAAAATAAAAAATTTTCATGCAACTAATTGCATGAAAAAAATGCTTAATGTAAATCAGGTATTACACTGAGAAAAAAAGTGCGCTTTAAAGTTAAAAGTGAACACTTTCAAATTTTATTTAAAGTGCCTCAGTCCATAGGTTCTTATGGGGGCCACAAAAAAAAATATTTTGTAAAAGTGCTAATTTTAAGTTTTTAAAGTGTTTACTCTTAATTTAAAATTTAAAATGTTTGTTTTTAATGTAAAATTCTTAAATTTAAAAATGTTGACTTTATTTTATAATGACAAACTTTATATTTTAAAGTAAAATATATTACTTATAAAGTAATCACTTTTAAAATTGTATTAAAAGTGAATCCATTTAATTTAAAATTTGTAAACTTTAAAAAATAAAACTAAAACGTTTATTTTCAAAGTGTTAACGTTAAAATGTAACGTGATCAATTTGCATAAAAGTGTTAACGTTTACATTTAAAGTGTTCACTTTATAAATCAAAGTGTCACTTTCTAATTTAAAGTGTCACTTTCTAATTTAAAGTGTTCACTTTAATATTGAAAGTTTTATTTTTGATTAAAAAGTGTTAACTTTAAATTTAAAGTTTTCACTTTAATACATAAAGCGTCAGTTTATTATTGAAAGTGTTCACTTTGACATTTAAAGTGTACATTTTGTATTAAAAGTGTTAACTTTTAAACTCAAAGTGTCTGTGTTGGAACTAAACGTGAACACTTTAAAACGCAACGTAAAAACTTTTATTTTCAAAGTGTTTAAGTTTATTTTAAAAGTTCGACTTTAAATTGTATTGTTTTATATTATTTTTAGATTAATCTAGATTTCAATTTGATTTGTCCACAAAAAGACAATCTTTTAAAAACAAAGTGGGATAATTTTAAAACCAAGATAGTGAACTACTACGATGTCAACATACGGAATCAGCAATCAATAGATCTTCTGAACCAAGCAAAAACGACGAAAAAAATTGGTGAGTAACAATTATGGGCTTTTTGTTAAATTAATAAAATAACACTAAATAATTTTTTTTTCAGATTGTCAAGATTACATCTTTACAATTCTTCTCAATTCAGTTCTGCTGCCTTCAGCAAGATTTAGTGCAGATGGAAATACAAAAAAGAAAGCCACTATTAAAGATGCTAATGAAAGCTTCGTATTGCAGTTAACAACAATTAGCGATTACTCAAGACGAATAAAAGAACTTATCGGTAAATACTATTATAATAAATTGACTGTACAGCCGTTTATAATTGTGGTAGGAGACTCTGTGGACGATATTAAAACCTTTTATATTTACTTTGACGAAACTTTGTACAAACTAAATTCTTTTATTGAAAGTTTGGACATATGCTTCAAAATCTTTCACGTGTTTAATCTTAAATATCCTAAGATCTGCGAAATGCCATGGATGTTTATCCAAAAGTATTTTTATGAATTAGATTCAAAATTTGATTTAAAAAGTTCAAATCTTACTTCATTGTTAACACACATGAATGAAAAAAATTAAATATTGTAAATTTTTCGATTGCCATAATGTTAAGTTATTTCATAAATATAAAATAAATTTGAATTTAAATATGTTTGAATAAAAAAATATGAATTAAAAACAATTAAAATAATTTGTTTCCTTTAAAGTTTATAGTGAACACTTTTAAATTGCATTTGAAAGTGTTCACTCTTAAAATAAAAGCTAACGTTTTTAATATGAGATTAAATGTGTTAACTTTTAATTTAAATACAAAAATTTTTAAATTAAATTAAAAGTGTGAACTTTAAAATCAAAAGTGTTTAAATTGTTTTCGAGAATGCGCATATTAAAATGTAAAGTTTTCACTTTAATATTCAAAGTGCTAACATTAATAATTTACATTTTAAAGTGTAAACTTTAAAATTAAATATTTTTCAATACGGCTGGTTTTCATACATGAAAATTTTTAATTTTAAAGTCCCTTGTACTGGATTTAAAGTGAGTTTAAAGTGTTTCTTTTCTGAGTGTACTAGTAGATTTTCAATGACAAGCACAGGCTAAATGTCTATAGCACAAAGTATTGTATGGGGAATAATTGCAGAGTAGTACTGGTGACAAAGTCAGAAACGACTCAGTACATTTCCAGCATGCACATTTTTTCATGATGTTTTTTTCATAAAGCAAAATTATGTAAAAAATGGTCACTTGTGTAAGGAAAACTGAATGAATATGACATTTTCGAACACAATGAACTTTGCCACAGTTAATGTTTATAATTTTAATTATGAAAGTGGTCATTAATAAAGTCATCATGCGTCCCTACATACATATGTATGTACATATGTATATATGCGTATTTACCCTGAAGGAAATGTCGATGGTGAAAATGTACTGAGTCACTTTTAACTTTTTCACCAGTACTACTCTACAATTATCCCCCATAAAATACTTTGTGCTATTGACATTTAGCACGTGCTTGTCATTGAAAATCTACTAGTAACTAAAACAATTGACTAAGTAGTGAATTCCTAGTTTTTATAGGAACATGGAGACATACCAACGAGACATTTACTGGTACATTTCTATAACTTACGTACATACAAATTTATGTATGTTGACAAGTTGTTGCAAAATCCACCAGAAATACACCTCATCTGTTTTCCCTTTTTCTTTTATACGGACGAATAGAAGAGAAATTGTAGACAATGTAACTAATAAGAGAATTTTTGTGTTGACATAGAGACACTTGGCCCCAGTCTGACCGCAGGTTACGTTAATATCTATTTACATACATACTAGTGGCCTGCGTAAGCAGTCTTCAAATGTAAATACGTCATGTTTTTAAATGTATTCTAGTGGCATGTATTATACTAAGCCAATAATAAATGCTGTCGTACTGTATGGATATATTGGTGTACGTGTATATGACTGTTAACAAGCGATGTCGCCAAGACGTCTTGTTTATAACAAACAATGCAAAGAAGTACTGTTGATACATGAAATTGCCCTCATGTCTTAAAAGTTCTTATAAGACGTCTTGTGCAGGTCTTAAATACATACATACCTAGTACCTATACTCATTTTTACAATAACAAAATACAAAACAAAAACATATAATTTTCAAACAAAATCCATCCATTTGTACTATACATACATTCAGTTTTACATACACTGCAGGAAATGTCAATAGTAAAATTATACTGATTATCTATTGACGATGTCACCAGTACTATTGACAAATTATACCCCAACTAATGCTATCTACTATTGACATTTAACACAGGCTTGTCCTACGAAATCTACCACTAGACTGAGTCAATACCGACTAGGTAGTTCTTGTGGGACCATATGGAGAAAATGTCAATAGGAAGATTGTACTGATTTACTATTGACGATATCACCACACTATGGGAAATCTCCGTAGTAAAACTGTACTGATTAACTTAAATTGTATGTTCCGCTGAATTAGTAAAGTCAAACACTTAATTCTGGATCTGAAAGTGTGACAAATCTTTAACGTCTGTTGGTTTCTGGTTTGAGGAACAGTATATTCAAAATACATTATGTCTGCAGCAAATCAGAAACCAACCGACGTGATGGCACAAAATTTTCCGCAGAGTCAAAAAAAATTTCCATAATTGGCACTTTCACTACAAATTTGTTTATATTAACATTATTTATTTTTATACAATATGAATTGTTCAATATAGGTATTAACCTTTTAATTTGATTTCGTAAACTAATTTTTATAAACTTTTTGTTTCCAACAAACTAATAAAAGATTAAGAAGAAGCTAGTTGTGTGTATCGGAAAAAAATATTTGCTATGCATCAAAAACAATATTAATATGTAGGCGCTCCGTTGACAATGTCGACAAAAGTGGTGACTTGGGGACTCATACTACCTGGCTCACGATGTCGACAAGAAATTTTCGTTCGCTTATTTATATTGAAAACAAAAACAAAATAAGAACATTTGTTTTTGTTTTCAATATAAATAAGCGAATGAAAACTTTTTGTCGACATCGTGAGCCAGGCAGTTAACCCCGCGTTTCCTTCAGGGTACATATGTACATATGTATGTATGTATATTTGTATGTATGTATATTTGTATGTACGTCGCAGGTACACATCACCTCATATAAACGATTTTAGTGGTGGATATGTATAATTTTTAGATTCGTGAAATTCATTTGGTTGAAATGTATATTAACTTATGTATGTGAACATACATATGTACATACGTATGCATTAGAGCTTATAAGTAAATAATATATGTAAGTACATATAAAACAGGGTTTTGTAGGAAGGAGGAATTAATCCTTCCTATAGTTTTATTAATTTATTGAGTAAACCCAGACCAGACGATGTACGTCCTATTTGGATAATACTTTTTAGTTTTGTTTATTTATTTAGAGACAAATCGGACTATGAAAGTCTTAAAATGTCTTCTTTTTATTTTTATTATTTTTTTATTTAAAAGGCAACGATGTTTGTTCGTTCAATGGTTAGCAAAGAATGATTTTTATTTTTAATGAAAAATTCTTACATAGCTAAACAAAATTTTAAATAACATTTTATGAAATTTGAGTTATATAAATTTCATAAAATTCAGTTCTCGTTGTACCTTCATAGTGAACTAACGTCATAGCGGAGTTTTTTTTTACATACATACTTAACAAAAAAAATCATATAAAAGAAAATACTCGTTATACATATTATTAACTTTGATAAATAAGCTTTAATTGCTTTGCTAATATTTTTTTGCATAGTCATACATAACAAAAACAAAAAAAACCGTAATCAAAAAAAAAAAAAAAACAAACAAACAAACAAAAGTGCCCTTGAGGAATACTCTATATGAGTTCCTCAAAAACAAATAAATGTGAAGTGAGTTATAACGGCAGAAATGCCTATTTTACTGTGAGTTCTGATGCTCATAATGATAACAATAAAAATAAAAAACCTGATGACAGACTTACTGTGAGTTCGGAAGCTCCTAATAAAAATAAAAAATCTGATAATACACTTTTTCTAACAACAAATCCACTTTTTCGACAGCGATCAACTTCGCTTTGTCCAATGCCTACTAGTGATTCTTTAACATTACAGTTGCCTAGTACTTCGTCACTTAAGCCATTGAAATCATTCGCTTCGGGCTGTTCATCACCTAACCAAGTTATCACTACAGATAACAGTAGCTCAAAACCAAAGGTACAAGCCGGAATGGACAGATACATATATAACCGTGGTAAAGCGTGGGCGAAGCCCGAATTCTTCTAAAATTTCATCTGTTCCAAAGATGTCAAGGGATAACAGCGCATCATCCATGAATCGCCAAAATCGTTTTTCATTATTGCCAGACGATAACGACAAGACCGCTTCATCATCTCAGAAGTCTTTTAAGCCACCACCAATATATGTGAGGGAAAAAATTCTAACGCGCTTCTAAAAAAACTACTGTCGACCATTGGTGAAAATACTTTTCACGTAATTCCAATTAAAAGAGGTAATATTGATGAAACTAAAATCCAAATATACGATGAAAACAATTTTCGAAAAATTGTAAATGACTTTGAAAAAAAAAAAAACTTTTACACATACCAACTTAAGAGTGCTAAAGGCCTACAGATAGTACTAAAGGGCATAGATTCATATGTTGAGCCCGAAGAAGTAAAATGTGCACTTCTAGACCAAGGATTTAAGGTAAAAAATGTTACTAATATAATTAACAGAGAAAAGGTCGCCCAACCCCTATTTCGCATTGAACTGGAGCCGAATGACCTACAATTGAAAAAAAATGAAACCCATCCAATTTATAGCGTAAAGTTTCTGTTACACCGAAAAATCACAGTTGAAGAGCCACGTAAGCGTTCAGGTCCTGTACAGTGCCATAATTGCCAAGAATATGGCCATACAAAAACTTACTGCAATTTACCTCCAGTTTGTGTTATCTGCGGTGAATTGCATGGTACTGCTAGCTGCACTAAGCCAAAAGAACAAGCAGAAAAAAATGTAGTAATTGTGGAGGTAGTCACACCGCTAACTATAGAGGATGCCCTGTATATTCTTTTGTTAAACAGACTATGAGTCAAAAACCTAAGTTAGCTCCAGCCCAACCATTAAACGCGTACTCCGCCTCTTTTGCTCAAGTAAGTCAACCAGTTACTTCACGTGTATCGTATGCCGATGCTGCTAAGGCTAGTTCTAGTCCCTCACAAAATGTTTCACCGCAAAACAATCAAGCGAATGCAAGCTCAGGCTTTAACTTTAGTCGCCTTGAAGCTACTATTGAGAATCTGGTGCTAATTATAAACAACTTTACAACAAATATGACTAGCATGATGCAAGAAATGCTGCGAATGCAGAATACACTGCTTCAAGCATTAGTTAACAAACCATGAACATGTTAAAAATATGTTTCTGGAACCAGCCAGCATAAAAATGAACTTGAGCACTTCCTCGTGGAAAAAAATATTGATATAATGTTGGTCTCTGAGACTCATTTGACTTCAAGGAGCTTATTTAAAATAAATGGTTACACTCTATATGATTCAAAGGACCCGAGGGGGTGAGCATGCGGTGGGTCAGCAATTCTAATTAAGTCAAGACTCAAACACTATGTCCTTGATAACATTTGTGAAGAACATCTACAAGCAACAAATATTTGTGTCGAAAATTTTGTTACAAATTTCGTGATATCATCAATTTACTCCCCTCCCAGATTCGCAATTACTGAGGATCAATTCGAGGAATTCTACAAATCTCTTGGCCCTTGTTTTGTAGCAGCTGGGGACTACAATGCAAAACATACGTTCTGGGGTTCGCGTCTTATTACACCTAGAGGTCGGGCATTGTTCAACACAATTTCAAAAATGGGCTTGGACGTCATTTCAAGTGGGGAGCCCACTTACTGGCCTACGGACATACAAAAAATTCCGGATGTTATAGATTTTGGAGTAATGAAAAATATCGGTAGGGAATTAATTCATATTGAAGCTTCTGTAGATCTCTCCTCCGATCACTCTCCCACGTTTGTTACAATTTGTAGCCCACTAAGAAGTGACTTCCCTGTCCCATACGTAAAGATGATCAACCGTGTTAATTGGCTGGGGTTCAAAAATACCTCAGTAGCCATTGTACGGAAAATATTAACCTAAGAACACCAGGTGATATTGAATCTAACATTGAAAATCTTAACGAACATATTAAACAGGCTGCTGAACATGCCACTACCTCCTATCCGCAGTCTGGGTTTAATAAAATTTATTCCAGCGATATTGAACATCTCGTGTGTGAAAAAAGGACAGCTAGAAGAGAATGGCAACAGCACAGATCACCCCGAAATAAAAATAGATTTAAAGAGTGCACTAGACGACTCCAAGAGCTGCTGGCATATGAAAAAACTGTGTCTTAAAAATTAGCTGGAAAATCTTGATGTTACACCTGCATCTAATTATTGAGTATTTAAAATCCGTATTTACCCCAAAAACATATACTGGTGTTGTTGATTTACCGAGTGTAGTTGCGCTACCCCGTCGACACATAAAATTTAAGACGCGTGATGTTCAGACACTAATTGATGAACTCACCCCGAAGAAAGCTCCAGGTATTGATGGAATAAGTAACAATATGCTGATAAATTTGCCCCATATTGCAATTAGAATCCTGTTATTTTTTTTAACGCCATCTTACGACTGGAGTATTATCCTCAAAGCTGGAAGCTTGCGAGGGTCAAAATGATTCCAAAGCCGGGCAAAGACCTTACCAAGGCTGAGTCATACAGGCCAATATGTCTGCTATCAACAATGTCAAAACTCTTCGAAAAGCTGCTCATGACAAAATTGTCCCCAATTTTAACTGATAGTGGGTGCATCCCAGACCATCAATTTGGTTTTAGAAGTCAGCATAGCACCATTGAACAAACTCATAGCTTGGTGCAATTTATAAGAAATCTTACATAAATACAATGAGAGCAATTCTCTACATGTAATGTAATTCATGTTAATATTTCTCTCTCATTATCTGTACAATATTCCTATGACTCAATACTTTGACTTTTAAGTCATTGATTCTATGATCAAAATAAATTTATGAAATTAACAGAAATTAATTTATGTAACAAAAAAAATAAATAATAAACGTTTGTATACAATAAGTCGAAACAAATTGTTATGTTAAGAAAAAATAAACATTACAAATGAAATATACATAACTAATAAAATAATGTTGCACCGCTACAGTTTGAATTATTGTCTTCAAAATAGCAAGAGAACACAAATTTTGCTATGCTTCGACCTCTGTTATTCACATTGTATAAGCAGCAGCAATCAGCATCAGCAATCATTGTAAAAAACTATTTGATAAATGCTGTGCTGTGAAATGTTTGCAGCACAAGCAGTCAGCAAAATTAAATTACTGAAAAAAATTGCTGATGATTACAGAAGCAATAGTATTTTTTGAAAACGTGCTGATGCTGGCCATCAGCAATTTTGTTTTTTCACTTTTTTTTGCTGATGCTTCGGTGCTTTGTTGTGAAGGTTTGTCAGCATCAGTAATAGTAAATTTTAAAAACTATAGTTTTTTCTGACTTCAGCATTGCTTCAAGATGCTTATGCATTATTTAAAAATTTATATTGTGTACAATATTAAAAAGGAAAGAAAGTGAATATGTATGGGCGGGAATATACTTATATTGTTGTTGTTTGATTGAAAATTTATTTTTTATGAAACGAGAGTTAATAGGGATGTGTAGAGGTGATGTGTACCTGTGTATACTAGTGATGTAACGAATGTAAATTTTTAATATTCGCGAATACGAATACGAATATTTGAAACGATATTCGCGAATACGAATATTATATGCAATATAAAATATTAAAAAAAATTTTATGAAAAAGGACTTCACACTCTTGTTGGCGTACTTTAAAGTTAATAAAAAGTACCCAAAATTTATTCAAAAATATTTGAAAATGATACAAAGTTAAAATTTCTATAAAAAAATAAATGTTTTTATTTTTTATTTTTTTATGTTTTTTTTATTTTATAGTCATTTATTTAAATTTCGTTTAGGATTTATGAGTTTATTTATTTAATTTCTTTGGAAAAATATTCGTATTCGTATTTGCCTGAATTTGACGAATACGAATATATTCCGTCCGCCTGAATTAAGCGAATTCTAATACATTCGTATTCGCCTGAAAATTGCCGAATATTCGACAATTCGAATACGAATACGAATTTTCGTGCATCACTACTAGTGTATACATATACATACATACATATATGCGACGTATATACAAATATACATATATACATATGTATGTATGTAGAAATGAATGTATAGTAGAAGCCCTGCAGTCAGACTGGGGCCAAATGTCTCTATGTCAACACTCAATCTCTAGTAGTACTTACATTGTTTACAATTTATTTTCTATTTGTCAGTATAAAGGAGAGAGAGAAAACAGATGTGGTGTATTTCTGGTGGATTTTTCAACAACTTGTCAATATAAGTAAATTTGTATGTGCTTAAAGTATAGAAATGTACCAGTAAATGTCTGGTTGGTATATCTCCATGTTCCCATAAGAACTATGTAGTCACTACCAAGTCAATTGTTTTAGTATTATACCTGATTTACATTAAGCATTTTTTCATGAAATTTCATGAATTTTGTTGCACGCTACTTTTTCTATTTGCTAATTGCAGCGATATAAAAGAGAATGTTATATAAAAAATTACGTAAAATGAATCTCCGATGCATTTTTGGCAACTCTTTTGATATAAGTTCCTCTTCCAAACCTCCTATCGAAAAATAAAAAATTTTCATGCAACTAATTGCATGAAAAAAATGCTTAATGTAAATCAGGTATTACTAGTAGATTTTCAATGACAAGCACAGGCTAAATGTCTATAGCACAAAGTATTGTATGGGGAATAATTGCAGAGTAGTACTGGTGACAAAGTCAGAAACGACTCAGTACATTTCCAGCATGCACATTTTTTCATGATGTTTTTTTCATAAAGCAAAATTATGTAAAAAATGGTCACTTGTGTAAGGAAAACTGAATGAATATGACATTTTCGAACACAATGAACTTTCCCACAGTTAATGTTTATAATTTTAATTATGAAAGTGGTCATTAATAAAGTCATCATGCGTCCCTACATACATATGTATGTACATATGTATATATGCGTATTTACCCTGAAGGAAATGTCGATGGTGAAAATGTACTGAGTCACTTTTAACTTTTTCACCAGTACTACTCTACAATTATCCCCCATAAAATACTTTGTGCTATTGACATTTAGCACGTGCTTGTCATTGAAAATCTACTAGTAACTAAAACAATTGACTAAGTAGTGAATTCCTAGTTTTTATAGGAACATGGAGACATACCAACGAGACATTTACTGGTACATTTCTATAACTTACGTACATACAAATTTATGTATGTTGACAAGTTGTTGCAAAATCCACCAGAAATACACCTCATCTGTTTTCCCTTTTTCTTTTATACGGACGAATAGAAGAGAAATTGTAGACAATGTAACTAATAAGAGAATTTTTGTGTTGACATAGAGACACTTGGCCCCAGTCTGACCGCAGGTTACGTTAATATCTATTTACATACATACTAGTGGCCTGCGTAAGCAGTCTTCAAATGTAAATACGTCATGTTTTTAAATGTATTCTAGTGGCATGTATTATACTAAGCCAATAATAAATGCTGTCGTACTGTATGGATATATTGGTGTACGTGTATATGACTGTTAACAAGCGATGTCGCCAAGACGTCTTGTTTATAACAAACAATGCAAAGAAGTACTGTTGATACATGAAATTGCCCTCATGTCTTAAAAGTTCTTATAAGACGTCTTGTGCAGGTGTTAAATACATACATACCTAGTACCTATACTCATTTTTACAATAACAAAATACAAAACAAAAACATATAATTTTCAAACAAAATCCATCCATTTGTACTATACATACATTCAGTTTTACATACACTGCAGGAAATGTCAATAGTAAAATTATACTGATTATCTATTGACGATGTCACCAGTACTATTGACAAATTATACCCCAACTAATGCTATCTACTATTGACATTTAACACAGGCTTGTCCTACGAAATCTACCACTAGACTGAGTCAATACCGACTAGGTAGTTCTTGTGGGACCATATGGAGAAAATGTCAATAGGAAGATTGTACTGATTTACTATTGACGATATCACCACACTATGGGAAATCTCCGTAGTAAAACTGTACTGATTAACTTAAATTGTATGTTCCGCTGAATTAGTAAAGTCAAACACTTAATTCTGGATCTGAAAGTGTGACAAATCTTTAACGTCTGTTGGTTTCTGGTTTGAGGAACAGTATATTCAAAATACATTATGTCTGCAGCAAATCAGAAACCAACCGACGTGATGGCACAAAATTTTCCGCAGAGTCAAAAAAAATTTCCATAATTGGCACTTTCACTACAAATTTGTTTATATTAACATTATTTATTTTTATACAATATGAATTGTTCAATATAGGTATTAACCTTTTAATTTGATTTCGTAAACTAATTTTTATAAACTTTTTGTTTCCAACAAACTAATAAAAGATTAAGAAGAAGCTAGTTGTGTGTATCGGAAAAAAATATTTGCTATGCATCAAAAACAATATTAATATGTAGACGCTCCATTGACAATGTCGACAAAAGTGGTGACTTGGGGACTCATACTACCTGGCTCACGATGTCGACAAGAAATTTTCGTTCGCTTATTTATATTGAAAACAAAAACAAAATAAGAACATTTGTTTTTGTTTTCAATATAAATAAGCGAATGAAAACTTTTTGTCGACATCGTGAGCCAGGCAGTTAACCCCGCGTTTCCTTCAGGGTACATATGTACATATGTATGTATGTATATTTGTATGTACGTCGCAGGTACACATCACCTCATATAAACGATTTTATTAGTATCCCTATTAACTCCTCGTTTCATAAAAAATTAATTTTCAATCAAACAACAGCAATATAAGTATATTCCCACCCATACATATTCACTTTCTCTCCTTTTTAATATTGTACACAATATAAATTTTTTAGTAATGCATAAGCATCTTGAAGCAATGCTGAAGTCAGAAAAAACTAGTTTTTAAAATTTACTATTACTGATGCTGACAAACCTTCACAGCAAAGCACCGAAGCATCAACAAAAAAAACGAAAAAACAAAATCGGTTAATTCTTCTCGTGACATTTTTAGACAGTGATGGGATGTGTGTATATTGAATGGGAGTGTGGCACAATAGCCCTATAGTGGTACTTTTGTTTCTTTTGATAATTTAACTTGCTAAATTTGTATACGTACATGGCATATTAAATATGTACATATATTTAGTTTTCTACAATTTTTTTCTTTACAAAATGTAACTAGAGATTGCCAATCGTATGTGTTTGTTTTTGGTTAATATACATATATATATATACTTATATTTATATACGTATGGATGTATAAAATATACATATGAGTAGTAGGGAACTGGCGGTCCTGCGAAAATTAAAATTGCATATTTTTTGGCTGAAATTGTTAAATTGTGGCTGAAATTGTTAAATTTTGGTAATTAAAATTTGAAAATGGTTAAATTCTTGGAAATTTGTGTAATTTGATACCTTATTTTTTGTTTACATAAAGAGTTTTTTTTTACATTAACCCTTGAGGGAACGGGTGATTTTTTTGGGTTATATTAATTGTGATAACGGGTGATTTTTTTGTGGGTGTGGATTAAGGAGTTTCATAAGATTAAGATTTCATAAGTGTATATGCCGACGAGAAAATCATGAAAATGATTTTTCCTAACACCAATGGTGAAAGAGTGATTATTAATTTCTCCTAATGCCTACGGCAATGCATGATAATTTTGAATAAAGCCGACGGCAAAACATTTTTTTTTTTTAATACATGTATTTATTTATTGTATCTTCAAATATGAACTAACAATAAGTATTCAAATCTTAAATCTAAAATATAATTATTAGGACCGACCATTGTCGGACATAAACTTGTTAATAGTTATAAATAATACATAACTATTAAAAAGTTTATGTCCGACAGTGGTCGGTCCTAATAATTATATTTTAGATTTATTAGGACCGACCACTGTCGGACATAAACTTGTTAATAGTTATGTATTAACAAGTTTATGGCAAAACATGATTATTATTTTTTCAAATGCCGATAGCAAAACATGATTATTATTTTTTTCAAATGCCGACGGGAAAATGATTTTTCCAAATGAAAATTGTCAGTGTTGCAAGACTGTGGAAATTTGTTATCGTAATACTATATCAGTAATATCAGAGAAAATATGTTTTTGCTGTGTGCAACCTAAGTTTAAGACAAAACTCTCCTTAAACTATATGGACACGGACTCTTTTATATATTTAATAAAGACGGACGACTCTTATGCTGATATAAAAAATGGCATACAAGAACAATTTGATACATCGGATTATCCTACAGACAACATTTATAATTTTCAACTAGTTAATAATGATGAAAGACAAAAATTGTGGAAAAATAATGAAAGAGTTTGTTGGGTTGCGATCTAAAATGTATTCATTTAGTGTTCAAGATCAAAATGATGTAAAGAAATCGAAGGGGTTAAAGAGAGCCATATTAGATAAATATAGTTTAGCTACTTATAAAAATTGTTTATTCAATAAGACCAATGTATATGATAAAATGTAACATTTAAATCTAAGCTGCATCAAATATATACTAGTGAATTAAATAAGGTAGTATTTAGTTATGGAGACGATAAGAGAAAAATTAGGTCAAATAATATTAACACATATGCATGGTATCATTTTCGTATTAAGGAAACTAACCCTGAGTACGAACTTAACATGTTGCTAGATGAGATTGCTAGAATGCAGAAAATGGTTAAAATTAATTAATTTTTTAGTTAATTTTTAAATTTATTATAAAATCTTAGTTATTAAGAAAAATTATTATAAATAAAATCCTATTTATTAAGAAAAATTCATGTATATAAAATCCTATTTATTTATTAAGAAAAATGATTGTACATATGTAAATGAATTTTAAGAAAAAATTTGAAATAAAATATTGAAAAACGAATGAAATATGTGACTGGTGTTTATTTCTTTAATGGCTTTACTTCGTTGGATCAAATTTTTTTTTTGTTTTTGCTTATTGGCAAATTCTTGTTTTCACATCATTTAAAAATTCGGTCTTGTTTTCTTTAAGATGTTTTGTACAAGAGAAATTTAATTTCATAATATTATAAAATTCCATTAAATTTCATAAAGAGAAACAACCAAGGCAATGGAAAATATTTTTCAGTTGAGGTGAATACCAACAAACTTACAAACAGATGATTCCTAATTTTCCTTAAGAAAAAATAGTACAAAACAAGGAATATTTTAGTAATACAATTTTGTTTTATATTTATTTCTTTTGTTTCTTTTAATAATACAATTTAATTTAATTTTTATTTATTTTATTCATAATGATGGAAACATTTCGTAGTATCCAATTATTAGATGTTCTAATGTACTTTTTCGTAAAAAATATATTGTATATCTACAAGTATCGGGTCCTTCCTCACACTCAGGATCATACCAAGGACAGCTTTTGAAGTGCCCTTCTGTGTTGTCTTCATCTCCCATAACTCCATATTCTTCGTTCTCATCCAGCATATTTTGGAAAAATTTTATCATCTCTCAATGATCAAAAAGCCTGAAGCTTTCAAAATCTCTTATAAATTGGTTTAGAGTACGCCTAATTTGGCTCATTTCATTTGCTGATAAATGAATGATGATGAATGTTGGAAGGTTCCTTAAAGACTAATTTGCTCTGTAAATTTTTAAAGTAGTATCTCCTAATCTTTAAAAAATCTATGCCATCATCTCTATTCCATATTTCTTTTTAGCATTCTATCTCTCTCTATCCCTTTTTTCTCTATAACTATGTCTTTCTGTCTATCACGATCCACCACTTATTCACTATTTCACCATAATTATTTTCGATTAGCCTTCTTGAAGTCACCATCGCTACTTTTAAGATCATTTCCAGTTAAACATTCAAAGTGACAAGAACTAAGTAAAAAAATGGACTCCACAACAAATCTAATTTCAAAATTTAATGATCTAAACAGCAAAACTTTAATCCACATAAAGGAGCTTGAATCATCAACGAAATATACTATTCGAAATGTGTTACGTGTAACAACTAAATATGGACCAACACTAACAAAACTACCTAAACGGTATAATATTTTAACAGATGACGATATTAAAGATCTATCCAGTGGATCTTATTGCTTAAGTAGAGAAGGTGAAGAAAAGCTAATCGTTGCGAGTGAGCTGAGTGAATTTCTAATTCAAAATTCCCAATTTCCTATTTGGCAATAAAATATATTAGCTTTGTATTTTAAATTATAAATAAAAAGACATTAAAGAGTTTTGTAAGATATAAATGTTTGTGTTTTTATTTAATATTTTCAGTTATTTCATAAAGAAATTTAAGACATAAGTGACCACAGGTAAATGTATTAAAATTCTGATGTTGGTTATAGTTGTATTTTACATTTGTACCAAGATATTACTACTTCTGAAGGAGGTTGTAAGTTTCCAAAGCTGTCGAAATATTCTTTTTCATTGTTGTTTTTATAATATGCTACACAATGTGTAGCAGGTCCTGTTGTTACATCTAAGTTGATTATTCCATATTCAATTTTCTTTGCTCGTTTTGGTAGAGTATTCAACATGAAAACTCCTCTAAAATATGGAATATTTATGGAGAAACGGTTTAGGTCCACATCAGATAGTGGTCTGTTGGGCAGCATCTCTAAGAGTTTTTTGATTCCTCTTTGTGAACTAAACCATAACCTTTTTTATATGATTTTAAGTAAAGTCCTTTGCCAACTGCTATAGATTCCATCACTCTATTATGTCTAGTTGCTTCAAGTTGATTTTTGGCATTCTGTGTTGCATTTACAGCTTTAGCTGTGGCAGCACCTCCAGTTGTTAGACTACCAATTGCACCCAGAGCAGTTAAAATCGGTATTAGAGGCAAAAATCCACCAATTTTTGGGACACGTATTACACGTGGTACTATAATTTGAGATTTTCTTCCTTTTAATGATTTGTTGGTAGTTTTTCGTGCAATTTTAATAGCTGAGTTAATATCTAATGGCTTTTCCTTCTTTAGTATTTTTGTTGCAGCTCTAATTGATGTTCTAAACAGTTTTTATCATTTAGCTTGTTCTTTTTAACATTTTTCTTTTTCTCCACTCCCATACCAAATTTTGTTTTGGCTTTCATTGCGTTAGTAACCATACATGCAAATGATTTTTCAGCAAGACTACTATCTTTCGATAAAACTCGACTCCAAGCTGAATTTTCCAGTATTTTATCAGCTTTATGTCTAGTACTTAAATCCTTATTTTTTGAATATGCAGTATCGTGATTTTTACAAGCAGAATCCAATAAATTAATTCCTTTATCACCTCGATTCAAACGTTTTTGTAGTTTTGTTCCAGGTCCACAGTACTGATATCCAGGAAGATGAAGTTCAACAGGTAGAGCGTTTATTATTTTATCTACTATACCTCCTCCGACGAAGGTGTTTTTATGACTAAACCTTTTCTGATATCGTATAACCATATTATCTATTTTTTTCTATAATAAGAGGTAACATTTATGAAATGTATTTAGTTACAAAAATGCAGTTAGTGAAACAACATAAAAATATTTTAGTTCGTAATATTGATGAATCATCGAACATTACTTCAAAAATAAAGCATAGCCCCGTCTTACCAAATTCTATTCGTGCTCTAATAGTGGGACCATCAAATTGTGGAAAGACTAATGTTATGATTGGCTTACGAGAAAGTCCTAATGGACTCAAGTTTGAAAACATCTATTTATACTCAAAATCTTTATATCAGCCCAAATATGAATACCTGAAGAAACTAATTTCACCAATTAAAGGAATGGGATATTATACATTTACAGATACTGAATCAGTTATTCCACCTGACGAAGCTAAAACTAATTCAATTATGATATTTGATGATGTTGCATGTGAAAAGCAGAATAATATACGTACATATTTTTGTATGGGGCGACATAGGGATGTTGATTCATTCTACTTGTGTCAAACTTGTACTAGAGTTCCCAAGCATTTAATAAGAGACAATGCGATATGAGGTATGAAAAGTTCCAAACATTTTTGAAGAGTGTTGGAAGGATAGATATGGATTTTTGGTGATAAGCAAAGATAACGAATTAAATAATGGTCGCTACAGAAAGCAATTTGACTATTTCATAACTATATAAACTACTCTTCATAAACATTCACTTTAGTTATTAATCTAACTTTAAACTTCATACATTTATTTGCTATAACCTGAGCTGCTACCTGATAATCTGATCTGAAAACCAGAGCAGGTCCTAAAGAGCTGATCTGAAAACCAGACTAGGTCCTGAAAAGCTGATCTGATAACCAGACCAGGTCCTAAAAAGCTGATCTGAAAACCATACCAGGTCCTGAAAAGCTGATCTGAAAACCAGACCAGGTCCTGAAAAGCTGATACCTGATCTAATAGCTGATACCTGTTATTTACTATTATTAAACATGGATGAGAAAATTTGGTGTTGACAAGAAATGTATTGAAGAAAAAGGTTCGTAGTATAAAAAACTGGTGAAATAGATACACGTGAACAACTAAGAGATACATTTAAACCTATAACAGAACCACTCAAAGAATTCATAAATAGTTCTAAAAAAATTAAAAGAATTCCCATGAAAGAAGAAAGTAAAATTAAACCAGAAGTTGAAACCAGAAGTTAAGCCTGAAAAAACATCAGTCAAGATAGAGACAAGTACACCAAAGAAACTAGCAGAAGGAACAATATTTGATGATACCATCTTATTAAATGATGCTTATACTATGAATGATGATGACGATGATGGTGATGATGATGATGATGATTTTTACTCACAGACTTCCAATACAGAAGATACTTATACTGACTTATCAGTCTTATAAGGAAGAAATGAACTAAATACAAACTATGGTCCACATAAAGATTTCAATAATGAATGGAAATTTGGTGATAGTAATCTCAAACTTAATGAATATAAAATACAAGTTGGTTGTCAAATATGGGATCTAACACCAGGTCTATTTTCTCTAATCTTTCATAAAATACCAAAAAATTATGATAAATTTTAACTCGAAATCTATAAAAAGATTTTAATTACTACTAATGCATATAGAAGAGACTATACACCTGATGGTCAAATAAAGGGTACTAGAGGATATAAATATAAACATATTATTAAGAAATTTATTGACGAGAAAAACCAGAATTTACCCGAATCAACAGGATCTAAGCCAAAAGGTAGCTATTTAGATGATGGAATGATGAAATTTAATATTCATAAGCCCAACTATATATACTGGGATGATCGAAATGAGTAAGTAGATCGACTTCGACTACAGCTCGCATCACAAGGTGTAGGTCATACTAATCACAATAACGAGATTGCATCAATTATTGAAGAACTACGTGAAGCGAATGTAATACATTAACTTTAATAAAGTATATAAAGCAAATTTGGACACTATTTAAACGATACTAGCAACATAATTTCTTTGAAAAATGCACCTAAACTGTTGGGGTTCTTTGTGGATACGAACAACAACATTGATGTCCAAAACAAAAGGATCAAAAATGTTGCAAAAGCTCTGGAGGAAAACGATGTTATCAATAAATTGTTTCTGCAAACTCAAATCGAAAAACTAGAAGAGAAATTATTAGCATACTTTAAGGCAGACAATACTGTAATTCAAGAAGATCTTCAAATGCAAATCGAAGAACTACAACGTGAAATAAAATTAGAGATAGAAGAAAATTATAAAATTTAAAAAGATATTCAAAAAATTAAATTATACTTTGAAGAACAAATTAAACAGCTTAATGAGAAAATTTATAGATTGGAAAATTACATGTTTGTATCAATAGCTGAAAGTCCTTCAAGTAGATCACAACACTCTCCACAACATCTGTAAAAACATTTTTTCATTTATAAATTCATCTTTATTAACATCTTATACTTAGCATATAAATTTATAATTTCGAGATTTTATCTATAGATACTACAGCGAATAATATTGATAATAGAAAAAGCTTGATATTAATTTAACAATTTTGACAATATTTAAAGGAAAACAGGAAAAACCTTTATATGAAAGAAAAATAAATTAAAATATAGTTAGAAAATATACAGGTATACCATGAAATTATCTGAGGATAATACATGCATAGATGCCATTTTCGATTTAATGATTTCTGTTTTAAAGCTGCAATTATGCCAATTGTATGCATTCTCTTATCATTTGATAGGGAGAATTTCGAATAGATTTGTGATATTTGATGTTAAGTTTTTTTATGAAATCAATAATTAGCTCATATTCAGTTTCGTGGTGGAGAAGTTGAGTTGAATATCTCCAATTTTTGTTGTTTATTATTTTAAGACATTTATTTTGAATAATTTGTAGTTTTTTCAAACGTATTTTTGCTGCATTATACCAAGTAGGACTTGCATAGGTCAAAGTTGGTCTTCTTACGCTTTTAAATAATTAAAGTTAAGTGTAGAACGTTTACTAAGAAGTGGCCATAAAGCTCTGATAGTTTTCATAGATTTTTTACAGGTTTCACCGATGTGTTTCCTGAAATTAAGTTTCTGACATCGTTTTTAATTGTCAGGATCTCATTTTGAAAATTTAACTGACGCACATTGAGTTGAAATTGATAAAAACGGCTCTTAATTCAGGCGTTACAGATAACACTTATTTTTTCGTTTCGTAGTATTAAATATGTCATTAGTAGTTTAAAAAAATCAGTTTTGAAAAAAAATTTTTTTTAAACTCCAGGGATATCCGTTTGTCTGCCCGTATGAATATTAAATTGCTTTGCAAACTCCATTTTTAAAGATAAATGAATGAAATTTGACGCATATGATTTTTTTAGGTTAGTAACTCAGAATACAAAAATTCAACGGAATCGGTAAATGATTTCGTATAGCCCCCATACAAAATTTTCCCGAAAATAGGCCATGCTAATCTTTATTGATTAAAAAGTTTTTATTAATATTAATATATATATAATAAATTTACATTTTAGTTTTGATATTATTAATCTTCATATTCGCTGTTACTAAAATAAATATCATCGGAATTATTTTCTTCAGAAATTTTAGGTAACATTAGAAGGTCCAATACCTGCTGTGGCAACACGCTACTTTTCTTTTTGTAATGTTTGCTCATATTACTAATAATAGGATCAGAACTTATTAAAAATCGATTGAAAATATCTTCATTGGACTTTTCGCGACTGCATTTCCGTGAAAAATGTTCTCTGTATGATTTAAAATCTTTATTGCGAGCTTCCTGCGCTTCCTCCGATAACTGACCAATAGGTAACAGTGCATGAGTAATAATCTTTCAACAAAGTATTTTGCGGTCGATAAAGTAAAATTTCTAAATTTTTCAACATTAATCTGATGACCACACGATACAGCAACTAAAATAGTATGCAACTTTTTGATCAGTTCAACGTCGATTTTTGTAATTTCCGCTGAAACTTCGGGATTTTGGAAAAAACGTCCGGCTGTATTCCCGTCATTTGAGTTTCCAAACCCTGGTTTTGGCTGGTCAACTATAAGTCCGGTTTTTTGTCTGAACTCGACCTGTATTTTTGATCTGGTTTCATTCACTATTTTTTTTCTGCTTCGGACCTTGCTTGCCATTTTTTTTATTGGAATTTTATATGACAAGTGAAGAAGGCACTCGAAAAATCTTATCCAACCATGCAGAATGGATAAACCAAACTGCAGAGTGTTATTCTCAACTTTTCTTTGGATCATGCTATCGATTGAATTGAACTCTTTACTCGTGGCACCACATATATAACATTTTTGAGTTGATTTTGTTTCTGTTATAGAATTACATACCTTTCCATCGATCATTACTAACATAAGGTCATGTTTTACTTGGACGTTCCTCTCTCCTAAAAATGCAGGTGAATTAACAAGTGATTTAATTTCTATATCTACTCTATCTTTTTCAAGTTTCGCAACATTTGCTGTCTCTTTCTTAAACTCTATTTTTAGCGGCCTGCAAAATCTTGTTGAAGATGGACGAGGATTTTCCCAAATAATTTTATCATTGGCTACTAACTTTAAAGGGACGACAGATGTAATAAATACTGCAGAATCATCGGCATCAGAACCATGAAATGCCTGTTTGTAAGAACTGTGTCCTGAGCTGCCATCAAAGCCCCACTTTGTATACAATTTAATGTTACTTAATTCTTCATCAGTCAGATTGCCAACTTCTTTTTCCTTTAAAATTGTTAACCGCTCAACAGTATGGTTTAAAAGTCCTTGAAGACTTACTTCAGATGAAGTTTCACAAATTTTTATGCATTCACGTTTAGGATAGCACATTTTTTTGCATTTTGTATATCTGTATATGGCGGAAATTTTTCTGGAGCAACTCTTCGAATGATATTGTATTGATACCTTGACAATTTTGCATCTATTAATACAGCAAGAGCTTCTTCAGCAGTTAATTTTTTGGATTCTTCTTTCCCAAAACTTTCTCTATATTTCTTTGCTTTTGTTGGGGAAATTGTTATATCTTGAACAATTTTTGATGCATCAATTTGTCCAGAAGCTCTCAAGCTCTCAAGGTATTAAGCCAACTTTCGTTATTTTTTAAAAAATCGTTCTCTTTTCTGCAACTTTTAAGCCATCGACTTTTAAAATCATTGCAAAAAATATAAAGCCTGTTTCTAAAATGTTTCATATCTTGAGGATTGTACCTTTTAATTAATTCAGTCTGCAAAAACTTTATTTTATTATAAATTCTTATAGAGTTTGCGTTTTTCATTATATTATAAAGCTCTCTTCGAGAAATGTAAATACCAGAATTTGTTCCTAAAATAAGAAGTTTAAAGTAATGGTATTTTTTTTCTGTATCGAATAACGAGTAGTGTTTGCTCACATCACTTTTAGACAATAACACCACAGTTTCAAAAAAAAAAAAAAAAAAAAAAACAGTCAAAACAGTCGCTGTTGCTTCAAAAGAACATATTAGCTTATCCAATGACAAGTACATGTTAAAGTCCTATGCTATTTTACCAGTATTGGAGACGGACCTTCAGTTTGGAACTGCTGGGTAATAATATTACAAATAAGAATATTGATAATGAAAAAATTAACAAAAATAAACAATAACAAAACTACATACCAAACATATGTATGTACACACTTACATGCATACACGAATTTTTCTTTGATGTTAAATTGAAAAACTACTTTTTTTCGTTCTTATCGCAAAAAACCCGCAAAATGTTTTTATATGATTTGTAAGTAGACATATCATAGAAAGCTATAAAAAAATTTTTTTTACCCAAGCTTGCCCAAACCGAATTTGAATTTCTAATTAAAACTAAAAAATGATTGTTTTTTATACCAATTTTCCAAAAAATATTAAAAATATTTCTACAACAAAAATATTTAACTGGGATACATATTTGAGTTTCCAAATACCTGAGGTTGAAGGTTCCATTGTAAAAATATTACTTTTATGCTATTAAAATATAAAAATTTTATTTAAAAAAAATTTTTTTTTAAATTTTTACCACTGTTTTCAAAAACTTAAAAAATGTTCAACTTTAACAACGCACAACTCGAAAAGTAAATAACAAAGGAAAATGAAAAAGATAGTTAGTGATGCACAATTTTGTTTACTATAACTTGTAATTGATTACTTTTTAAAAATATTAATTTTCAATTTTCAATTAAGAGCCATTATTGGGAATTTCAACCCAACGTGTGACGGCTTGGTAATCGTTTTGGGGAATTGTTGTAAGGGAATATAATAGCCTGAGTTTTAATAGGGTTTATTTTTATTTTCCATTTATAAAAGTATTTGTTACATAGAGAAAATCCTCTTTCCATTTTTTTCAACAGTGCTTTAGTTAGTTTACTAGACGTGATGAGAGCTGTGTCATCAGCGTAATAAGCGACTTTCATGTATGAAATAGGACAGAAATCAGATGTGTAGATTGAGTACAATAACGGAGATAATATTGAACCTTGTGGTAGACCTGCAGTAATTTGTTTCTGAGACGAAAACGTTTTGTTGATAGCTACTAGAAATGTTCTGTCAGTGAGAAAATCAGCAATAAGTCTGCATAAATATTTCGGTATATTGGCTTGGAGCAATTTATAAACAAGACCGTTGTGCCAAACGGTGTCAAATTCCTATGTTGTTGTTGTTGGTGAACTGCGCTATGTTGTTTTTTAAACCCAAATTTTTCGTTTGCTAATATAGAAGTATTTTCAATAAAAATGTGGATTCGGCTTTGAATAACTTTCTCATATAATTTGCAAAGATTACTTAATAAGCTTATCGGCCTATAACTACATGGACTGTGTTTAGGCTTATTCGGCTTAGAAATAGCAATTATTTTGGGCTTTTTGAAATGTTTCGGGAAGTAGTTGATTCTTAAACTGTTGTTAAAAATAATCAATAACATATTTACTGCCTTAGGAGGTAAATTTTTTATTAAAATGTTGGAAACATCATCTAATCCAGGAGATTTGGATGATTTGAGAGTAGATATTAAGAAACTCAACTCACTATTCGATATTAAAGTTAGATTTTCAGATTAGGCATCAGCGGATTTTAATGTGTTTATCTTAGTGATAACAGTTTTATCGATTGAGTGATTGTATGTAGTCGTAAGAACGTTAGATGCTTAAAATGTATTCGACAATAGTTCTGCCTTTTCTTTATCCGTATTAATTTTTATATTTCCTTCTATGAGATATGGTATTTTACTCTTTTGTTTACCTCTTAAGCTTAAGCTAATTTTCCAAAACGATTTATCACACGTTTTCAGTTTTGAAAGTTTTCCATTTTTCATTACGATGAGTATTTATATCTTTGTTGATAATATTAGTCAGCAGTTTAACGCATTGCTCATACCAGTTTGCATCCGATGGGTTCGATGTCCGTTGACTTCTTCTTTTAAACTTTCTTCTAGTTTTTATCAAGTTGACAATATTTTCTGGCAAGACTGTCTTGCCATAAGACTGCAATAATGGAGTGCTGTTGTTTCGAGCTCCTAGCACAGTTTTAACAAATTTGTTTATCTCTGAGTCAATTGAGCTTTTTGAATAGTATGCGGTTGTGTTAATGGTGATTTTCTTGTTAATTATATTTTTAAACGCAACCCAGCATGTAACTTTGTAGTTGTAGTGTCTCGTATCTAATTCACACACCGTAGAATTTTCAATTTTGCAGACAATGGGTCTATGATCAGATGGAATTTCATATTCGAGTACGTCTATATTATTAATTAGTGGGAAATTGCTTAATACCAAGTCGATAATTGAAGCATTCCTATTTCTTTAATGTCTTCAAAAAGAAATTTAGTAAACGAACTCCATAAGCAAGCATGAAAACATTTTGTGCGTCGAAGAGTTGTAATGAAAGGAATTGATGATCTTTGGCAAGCTGATTTAGTTGAAATGGGGAACTATTCTAAAGAAAATTAAAATTATTGATTTTTGTTGACTGTAATCGACACATTTTCAAAATTTGCATGGGCAGTACCGCTAAAAACAAAAACTGCACTCGAAACAACCAAGGCAATGGCAGATATTTTTGAATTGGGACGAGTACCAAAAAACTTACAAACAGATGATGGTAAAGAATTTTTCAACAAAAACTTTGAAAAATTAATGCATAAATACAAAATTAATCACTACTCAACATATAGCGGTATGAAAGCATCAATAGTAGAATTATTTAATAGAACATTGAAAGGAATGATGTGGAAAGAATTTAGCTATAATGGTTCATATAAGGGGATTGATATATACAAAGATTTAGTTAATGCATACAATAAAAAATTTCATCGCACAATTAAAATGTCTCCTATTAAAGTCAACTCAACACATGAGCAAAAGCTGCTTAATACAGTATACAGTCATTTGAAGATGTATAAAATGTCGAAATTTAATGTAGGAGATCATGTTCGCATAAGCAAATATAAGCATATCTTTGAAAAAGGTTATACTCCAAATTGGACCACAGAAATATTCACAATTACCAAAGTTCAAAATACAAATCCTGCAACATACATATTAGAAGATTATCTTGGTAATCCTATTAAAGGCGGATTCTATACTGATGAACTTTCAAAAACTAGATTTCCAAATACATATCTAGTTGAAAAGGTTCTCAAAACTAAAACGAAGGAAGTATATGTTAAATGGCTAGGATTTTCAGATCAACACAATTCTTGGATAAGTAAAGATGAAATATTATAGTTGGAAGAAAAACTAAATCACCAACAGCATCATATCAAGAACAATAATAGCATTAATATTAAGAAACTAATGTTAATTTTAAAATAAGAAAATGAAATAAATATGTAAATTATGCTTATAAACCATACTGTGTACTAAACTTTACTTAATTGTAATCAGTCTGTTATAATGTCAATAACACTTACTCTGAGCTCTAACTCATCAGAATTATCTGCTAGTTACTTTCCTCCTATTGAATTACACGGTGCATATGAGTGTGCTCTAACTGATTTTCATTCATACAACAGTATTCCAAATGTAGACACTAACAACAATATGTTTCATATAGGAGAACATAAAATTGAAATACCAATTGGATCTTACGAATTAAATGATATAGTTGATTTTATAGAAGAGCAATACAAACGACTTTGCCCAGCAAATAAGATTTTTATTGAAGCCAATAACAACACAATGCAAGTTAAAGTTAATAGTTCCAAGGATGCCGTATATTTTAATAAGGACAACACAATTGGAAAACTTTTAGGATTCAATAGCAAAATCCTAACACCAAACAAATATTATTACTCAAATCTTCCAGTTAATGTTTTTAAAGTGAATCTTTTTCGATTTGAAAGTAGTATAACTATTAACACATATAAATAACTCCAAATCGCATACACTTCATGAATTTCCGATAAATGTGCATCCAGGCTATAAAATAGATGAGCTTCCAAGAAATGTCATCTATTTACCTGTAAACACCAGAGAGATAAGTTCACTAGCGCTGCGCGTACTTGATCAACACGTTGATTTAAATAATTTCCGAGGAGAGGAAATTACAATACGAATACATTTAAAGCCAACTAAATAATGCTAATATATAAAAAAAAATACATTGAAAAATATAGCAGCAAGAGCAACAACATTAAAGCGACCTGCTCAACAAAAAGCTCTAGCAACATCAAATAAAAATTTTCTAGTCATTGAATTTGAAATTAAAGACAAAATGAGTTCAATAATAGATGTCTTAAATAAACCCTTGTCTTATGAGAATATAATCAAAAAGGACTATCATACATATGTACCATACTTACAATCTTACAACAATAATGAAGACATTAGAATTTCAATACAAAATCAGGATTTGAACGTGCTATCCAGTGAGAGCTACATTTATGTAGAGGGGTTTGTTGCCGATGATAATGAAGCCAAATCTTCGTCATCTTCGGAGAACTTTATATTAAAACACAACTTTGTGGCATACCTATTTGATCAAATTCGCTGAGCTCAATGGAATTGAAATTGATCATACAAGATATTTAGGAGCCACAAGCACCATAAAAAATTTGGTTTCTATATCACCAACTGAAAGCAACGTGATGCAAAATGCTGGATGGAACAAAATTGACGATGTCACTCTTGTAAATGGATTTTTTAATTTCTATGTACCTGTAAAAATGCTTCTGGGATTCGCTGAAGACTACAACAAAGTTATACTAAATGGAAAACATGAATTGATACTCTTGCGCAATAAGAACGATGAAGATCTTGTACGCTCGAGTGTTTCTACTGAAAAAGCTAAACTTACAATTTCACTCATCTCATGGAGAATCCAACTTGTACAATTATCGGACTTTAGCGAATTTAATATGATAAAAATTATTAATAATGGTGCTTCTTACCTATGGCATTTCGCAGTTGGTATTGTCATATTAATTCACAATTAAACATAGGAACTAGCCATATTTGGAATGTTAAACTGGCTGCAAATAGAGAACGCCCACGTTTTGTATTGATTGCTTTTCAACAAGAAAATAAGTTTGTTCATTGTGATTTGACTAATTTAAAAGTACATTTAAATTCAGTCTCATATTCATATGATGATCTTAACATAAAGTTCAGAAATGAACGATATGCAACTCTATATGATATGTATATAAGATTTCAATAAAGCTATTATATGAAAGAATCTCAACTACTTCTAACTGCACCAGAGTTTAAGACAAAAGCTCCTATTATTGTAGTAGATGTCAGTCATCAGAATGAATCACTCAATAATGGACCGATTGATATAAAAATAGAATTTGAAACAGCAACTATTAATGCAGCAAAAACAACAGCTTACTGCATTCTTATTCATGATCGTATAATAGAATATATACCTATCAAAGGACAAGTTCGAAAAGTCTTATAAATTGAGTAATATGGATAACAACATAATTTTTATAGACGTACAAGGTTTCAAGGGTAATTCAAATGATTTCATCGCAAAAGAAGTAGCGATTGTTTTCAACAATTATGAATATAACCATTTCATTATAAAATCCCCATTTGATTTTAAATGGTTATCAATAAAAAAGCAAAGTGGCTAACAAAAAAATATCATCACCTAAACTGGACTGCTGGATCAGTTTCATTTCAAAGCGTTTGCAATTTTTTAAAAGCCAACGCAAGATGTTCAAAAATGTATGTAAAAGGTTAAGAAAAAAGACGATGGTTGGAAAAAATGTTACACCAAAAAATGTCTAACGTTGAGGATATAGGCTGCATCAACTTTAAACAAATGGAAATCAAGTATCCAGAATATCTTTATTGTAGTTATCATAATTTTGGTGTTTGCGCATTAAAAAATGCTATTTTACTATTAAAAGAAATGTCTTGCTTTAAATGAACTTTTTTACTTCTTAAAATATGAATTGACATATGTATGTATGTATTATTATAAAATTTAAAAAAAAATTTAAACAATAAATGTATACAAAATAAAAGAATGTACAAGTGTTATCTTATTTCAAATACAAACTACATAAAGGAAAGAGAAATAACTGGGGAGGAGGAGAGTTAACTTTATTGATTATTTGCAAGTTTTTAATTTTTTTGGTTTCTCTGCTGATGATAGTACTTGGTTGAAATTCTGCTGCTTTAAAATAATCGTAGCTAAAGAAATGATTACGTTGCAAAATATAAGTAAATGTATTCAACAAAATATTTTACGCACAAGCATCCTCAGTCATACATACAAATATACATACATACACATATATATGCATACATAAATACATTCAAATATACATACATACATACATACATACATACAAATATTTCTTAAACAAATAAGTAAATACCAGCGACAAGCAAGCTGGACCAGTCACACACAAGTATTAGGGTGTTCACATACATGAGAACATTTTATACATAAAAAATAATTAAATAAATTGTTTATTAATTTATTTAATTATTTTATTTATAAATAATTTATTAAGGTGCCTATACACTACATGTCTTTTACATTGCTCCATGTCTTTACATTGCTTTTAGATAATTCGGTAAAAACATGTAGTTGGTGACCTCAAAAACTTTGCTTGTGTATTTTACATAAGACAAATTTTCAATTAGAGCATGTTCTATTTTCTTATGTTCACACATGTGTTTTCAAATGTCTATGCTATGTGAAAACATTTATCGACGGTTGAATGCCTCCGATATCATTAGCCGTCCGTCTAAAGTATTTGCATTAGTGATAAATTAATTAGTTTTTATCGAATTTTAAAATTTTAATAACAATGATATAAACTATATAACAAGTGTTGATACAAGCTCCATATTTTGCAGATTAAAAAGAAAAAAACGTAAATAAATATTTGTGACGCCAGTACTTCAGTGACGACGGCACTTCAGCGACGCTATCAAAGAAATTTCCAGCGGCTGTCGTAATCAATCATGGCCGATGTCACGTGTAATTGTACATACAAGCTGGTGACCAAAAATTAAAAACCGTATGTAAATTAATCAAGTTTGACAGACATAAAAAAACATGTGAATTGTAAACTTGAAAAAACACAATCAAAAACAAGGAACAAATATCTGCATTGAAAATTTTTGTACAAATTTCGTGATATCTTCAATTTACTCCCCTCCCAGATTTTCAATCACTGAAGATCAATACGGGGATTTCTACAAATCTCTTGGCCCTTGTTTCGTAGCAGCAGGAGACTATAATGCAAAACATACGTTCTGGGGTTCGCGTATTATCACACCTAGAGGACGAGCGTTGTTCAACACAATTTCAAAAATGGGCTTGGACGTCATTTCGAGTGGAGAGCCCACTTACTGGCCTACTGACATACATAAAATTCCGGATGTTATAGATTTTGGCCTCATGAAAAATATTTCTAGGGAATTAATTCATGTTGAAGCTTCCCTAGATCTATCGTCCGATCACTCTCCCACGATCGTTACAATCTGTAGCCCACTGAGAAGCGCTTTACCTCACCCATATGTCAAGATGATACATCGTGTTAATTGGCTGGGATTCAAAAAATATCTTAGTAGTCACTGCACGAAAAATATTACGCTAAGAACACATGATGTTAATGAATCTAAGATTGCCAATCTTAACGAGAATATTAAGCAAGCTTCTGAACATGAAACTACCCCGTATCCGCATACTGGGTTTAATAGAATTTATTCTACAGCCGTTGAAAAAGAAGAATTAAAAGGGAATGGCAACAGGACAGATCACCTCAACACAAAATCAGATTTAAAGAGTGCAGTAAACGACTCTAAGAGCTGCTTGCATCTGAAAAAACTGCATCTTTAAAAAATTATCTGGAAGGTCTTGACGTCACACCAGAATCTAATTACTCTTTGTGGCACGCTGGAAAAAAGCTTAAAATACCCGTTGAGTTTAAGCCACCTCTGCAAAAATCTACGAAAACAAACGGTAACATATTTGCTGAGCATTTAAAGACCGTATTTACCCCAAATACATGTACTGGTGTTGCTGATTTGCCGGGTATAGTTGCTCTACCCCCTCGACCCTTAAAATTTACGATGTGTGATGTACAAAAACTAATTGCCGAACTCAACCCGAAAAAAGCTCCCGGTATGGATGGAATTAGTAACCAGATGCTGATTAAGTTACCTCGTACTGCAATTAGAATCCTGTTATTCATTTTTAATGCCATTTTACGACTGGAGTATTATCCAGACTGCTGGAAGCTTGCCAAGGTTAAAATGATTCCAAAGCCAGGTAAAGATCTTACCAAGGCTGAGTCATATAGGACAATAAGATTACTGTCAACAATGTCAAAGCTTTTTGAAAAGCTACTCATGACAAAATTGTCTTCAATTTTAAATGATAATGGGTGCATCCCGGACCATCAATTTGGTTTTAGAAGCCAGCATAGCACCATTGAGCAAACGCATAGATTGGTTCAATTTATCAGAAAAACATTTGAGGAAAAGAAGTATTGTTCTGCCCTGTTTATTGATGTTTCTCAGGCATTTGATAAAGTGTGGCATTAAGGCCTGATTTTGAAATTGAAGACATACTTACCAATAAACATTCTAAATCATTTGGAAAGTTACATTCTTGCACGAAAATTTACAGTTGTGGAAGGACACTTTATGAGTATGCCTGAAACTATCTCATCCGGTGTGCCAGAGGGGAGTATACTGGGGCCATTTTTATATTTGATTTATACTTGTGATATGCCTGTGAGCAGTATTATCCACACTTCTACATTTGCCGACGATACAGCCTGTCTTAGTATGCACGAAAACCCTGATGAGGCATCCCGAAAACTCCAGGAACACATTAGCCAGATGGAACTATGGTTAAACTTATGGAAAATTAAGGTAAATGAACAAAAGTGTGTTCAAGTAACATTTACCTTACGACGAGATACTTGTTCCCCCATTCGGATTAATAATCAAGTTGTTCCTCAAAATTCACATGTGAAATATCTTTGTATACACCTCGATCGACGACTTACATGGAAACATCACATTGACTATAAGTTAACTCAAATGAAACTAAAATTAACTCAGGTACATTGGCTGATTGGCAGATATTCAACACTCAGCCTAGACTGCAAACTTTTAATATACAAGCTAATATGGTGTTACGGTATCCAGTTATGGGGCACTGCTTCTGCTTCCAATGTAGAGAGAAGTCAACGAAGACAAAACAAAATTTTAAGGTTAATAACATCTGCTCCATGGTACATTAAGAATTCAAATATACATACATCGTGATTTAAATATGCCACTAGTGACTGAAGAAATCTGCAAAATACGCAGGCAAACATCTAACAAAACTCGAGTCACATCCTAATCCGCTTGCTCGTAATATTTTGAACTTTACTGGACACATCTGCTTAAAAAGAGAGATACAAGGGCTCTAATACTAAACAGTCCGAATGAAGTTGCTTGAAAATACTTTTTTTTGCTTATCACTACTTATGTATTATTTACAACTATCACTTAGTTATGTCTGACATTTTTCGGGCCTATTAATTATATGTTAGATTTAAGATTTGAATACTTATACATCGGGAAGCCTCATGAGGATTTTCGTGCATACTTAGGCAGGCTGTATCATCGGCAAACGTAGATGTATGGATATTACTGCTCAAAGGCATATCACAAGTATAAATCAAATACAAAACTGGCCCCAGTATGCTCCCCTGTGGCACACCGGCTGATATAGATTCGGGCACACTCATGAATTCTCCTTCCACAATTGTGAACTTCCGGGTAGTAATGTAACTTTCTAATAAATTCACCAAATTTATTGGTAGATATGATTTTAATTTTAAAATTAGGCCTTCATGCCACACTTTATCAAATGCCTGCGAAACGTCAATAAACAGTGCAGAACAGTACTTCTTTTCTTCAAATGTTCTTCTTATACATTGAACCAATCTATGCGTCTGTTCAATGGTGCTATGCTGACTTCTAAAACCAAACTGATGGTCTGGGATGCACCCACTACCAATTAGAATTGGGGACAATTTTGACATGAGCAGTTTTTCGAAAAGTTTTGACATTGTTGATAGCAGACTTATTGGCCTGTATGATTCTGCCTTGGTAAGATCTTTGGAATCATTTTAACTTTGGCAAGCTTCCAGCTGTGGGGATAATACTCTAGTCGTAAAATGGCATTAAAAATGAATAACATAATTCTAAATGTAATACGAGGCAATTTTATTAGCATTTTACTAATTCCATCAATACCCGGTGCTTTCTTCGGGTTGAGTTCAGCAATTAGATTTTGTACATCACACATTTAAAATTTTATGGGTCGAGGGGGTAGCGCAACTACACTCGGGAAATCAACAACACCAGTACATGTGGTTGGGGTAAATACGGATTTTAAATGCTTTGCAAACAAGTTACCTTTTTCAATATCACTCCTGGCCCAAACTCCGGTAGAAGTGCGCAGAGGTGGTTTAAACTCAACGGGTGTTTTAATTCTTTTCGCAGCGCGCCACAAAGAATAATTAGATGCTGGTGTGACATCGAGATTTTCCAGATAGTTTTTAAGAAATGCAGTTTTTTCATATGCCAGCAGCTCTTGGAGTCTTTTAGTGCACTCTTTTAATCTAATTTTATTTTGGGGTGATCTGTGCTGTTGCCATTCTCTTCTAGCACATACGAGAAGTTCAATATCTGTAGAATATATTTTGTTAAACCCAGTCTGCGGATGGGAGGAAGTGGCATGTTCAGCTGCCTGCTTAATATTTTCGTTAAGATTAGCAATATTAGATACAATATCGTCATGAGTTCTTAGCTTAATGTTTTCAGTGCAATGACTACTAAGATATTTTTTGAATCGTAGCCAATTAACACGACTAACCATTTTCACATATTGGTGAGGTAGAGCACTTCTCAGTGGGCTACAGATTGTAACGATCGTGGGAGAGTGATCGGACGATAGATCTAGGGAAGCTTCGACGTGAATTAATTCCCTAGAAATATTTTTCATGACGCCAATATCTATAATATCCGGAATTTTATGTATGTTAGTAGGCCAGTAAGTGGGCTCCCCACTCGAAATGACGTCCAAGCCCATTTTTGAAATTGTGTTGAACAAAGCTCGTCCTCTAGGTGTGATAAGACGCGAACACCAGAAGGTATGTTTTGCATTATAGTCTTTAGCTGCTACGAAACAAGGGCCAAGAGATTTGTAGAAATCCTCGTATTGGTCCTCAGTAATTGCGAATCTAGGATTGGAGTAAATAGATGATATGACAACATTTGTGCAAAAATTTTCGATACAAATATTCGTTGCTTGTAGATGTTCTTCACAAATGTTGTCAAGAATATAATGCTTGAGTCTTGACTTTATTAAAATTGCTGATCCCCCGCAAGCTCTTCCTCTTGGGTCCTTTGAATCATATAAAATGTAGACATTAATTTTGAATAGACTTCTTGAAGTCAAATGAGTCTCAGAAACCAACATTATATCAATATTTTTTCCGTGAGGAAGTGCTCAAGTTCATTTTTATGTTGGCGAATGCCATTTGCGTTCCAGAACCATATATTTAACGTGTTCATGACTTGTTAACTAATGCTTGAAGCAGTGTAGACTGCATTCGTAGCATTTTTTGCATCATGCTAGTCATATTTGTTGTAAAATTACTTATAGTCAGCACCAGATTCTCAATAGTAGCTTCAAGGCGACTAAAATTAAAGCTTGAGTTTGCATTCGTTGAATTATTTTGAGGCGGAATATTTTGTGTGGGAATAGAACTAGTCTTAGCAGCATCGGCATACGATACACGTGAAGTGACAGGTTGGCTCATTTGAGCAAAAGTGGCGGAGTAAGCGTTTGCTATTTGTGCTGGAGCTAATTTAGGTTTTTGCCCCATAGTCTGTTTAACGAAAGAATAGACAGGACATCCTCTGTAGTTAGCGGTGTGATTACCTCCACAATTACTACATTTTTTTCTGCTAGATCTTTAGGCTTAGTAAAACCAGCAGTACCGTGCAATTCACCGCAGATAACACAAACTGAAGGTAACTAGCAGTAAGTTTTTGTGTGACAATATTCTTGACAATTATGGCACTGTACGGGTCCTGAACGCTTGTGTTGTTCTTCAACTGCTATTTTTCGTTATAAGAGATATTTTAAATTGTAAATTGGATGACTCTCGCTTTTTTTCAATTTTATATCGTTTGGCTCAAATTCGACGCGAGATAGAGGTTGAGCAATCTTCTCCCTATTTATTATGTTAGATACATTTTTTACCTTAAATCCCTGGAGGACGAGTGCATCTTTTATTTTATCGGGAGCAAGATAGGAATCTATGGCCTTCAATAATATCTGCAGGCCTTTAGCACCTTTAAGCTGATATGTGTAGAAACTTTTTTACTTTTTTCAAATTCAGTAATCAGTTTGCAAAAATCTCTTTCTCCATAAATATGAATTTTGGTTTCATCAATGTTACCACGTTTTATTGGAACAATGTGAAATTTATTCTCACCAATGACTGAAATTAAATTTTTTATAAGAGCGGTTGAACTTTTTTCTCTCAAATAGATTGGTGGCGGCTTGGATGTTTTGTTCGTAGATACATCGGGTTCGTTGTTGTCATCTTGCAATATTTGAAAACGATTTTGACGGTTAATAGAGGATGCGCTGTTATCCCTAGACATTTTTGGAGCAGATGAAATTTTCGGAGACTGGGTTTCGTCCGCGCCTTACCACTGTTATATATCTGTCCATTCCCACTTGGACCTTGGGTTTTGGGATGCTCTTAACTTCAGTAAAAACTTGGATAAGTGATGACCACGAGCCCGAAGCGGATGATATCGCTGAGTTAAATTTAGAAGTACTAGGCAACGGTAATGTTAACGAATCACTAGTTGGCATTGGAAAAAGCGAAGTTGATCGCTGACGAAAAAGTGGCCTCGCCGTTAAAAAAAGTCTACTATCAGATTTATTATTTATTTTGCTATCATTTAGAGCTTCAGAGCTCTCAGTAAGTCTATCATCAGATTTTTTATTTTTATGATTTTCATTAAGAGCTTCAGAACTCACAGTAAAATAGGAATTTCTGCCATTAGAACTCACTCATCAGTTCTCGTTGTACCTTCATAGTGAACTAACGTCATAGCGGAGTTTTTTTTTTTTACATACATACTTAACAAAAAAATCATATAAAAGAAAATATTCGTAATACATATTATTAACTTTGATAAATAAGCTGTAATTGCTTTGTTAATATTTTTTTGCATAGTCATAAATAACAAAAACAAAAAAACCGTAATAAAAAAAAACAAACAAACAAACAAAAGTACCCTTGAGGAATACTCTATATGAGTACCTCAAAAACAAATAAATGTGAAGTGAGTTATAACGGCAGAAATGCCTATTTTACTGTGAGTTCTGATGCTCATAATGATAACAATAAAAATAAAAAACCTGATGACAGACTTACTGTGAGTTCGGAAGCTCTTAATAAAAATACAAAATCTGATAATACACTTTTTCTAACAACAAATCCACTTTTTCGACAGCGATCAACTTCGCTTTGTCCAATGCCTACTAGTGATTCTTTAACATTACAGTTGCCTAGTACTTCGTCAGTTAAGCCATTGAAATCATTCGCTTCGGGCTGTTCATCACCTAACCAAGTTGTCACTACAGATAACAGTAGCTCAAAACCAAAGGTACAAGTTGGAATGGACAGATATATAACCGTGGTAAAGCGTGGGCGAAGCCCGAATTCTTCTAAAATTTCATCTGTTCCAAAGATGTCTAGGGATAACAGCGCATCATCCATGAATCGCCAAAATCGTTTTTCATTATTGCAAGACGATAACGAGAAGACCGCTTCATCATCTCAGAAGTCTTTTAAGCCACCACCAATATATGAAATTCTAACGCGCTTCTAAAAAAACTACTGTCGACCATTGGTGAAAATACTTTTCACGTAATTCCAATTAAAAGAGGTAATATTGATGAAACTAAAATCCAAATATACGATGAAAACAATTTTCGAAAAATTGTAAATGATTTTGAAAAAAATAAAACAAACTTTTACACATACCAACTTAAGAGTGCTAAAGGCCTACAGATAGTACTAAAGGGCATAGATTCATATGTTGAGCCCGAAGAAGTAAAATGTGCACTTCTAGACCAAGGATTTAAGGTAAAAAACGTTACTAATATAATTAACAGAGAAAAGGTCGCCCAACCCCTATTTCGCATTGAACTGGAGCCGAATGACATACAATTGAAAAAAAAAAAAAACCCATCCAATATATAGCGTAAAGTTTCTGTTACACCGAAAAATCACAGTTGAAGAGCCACGTAAGCGTTCAGGTCCTGTACAGTGCCATAATTGCCAAGAATATGGCCATACAAAAACTTACTGCAATTTACCTACAGTTTGTGTTATCTGCGGTGAATTGCATGGTACTGCTAGCTGCACTAAGCCAAAAGAACAAGCAGAAAAAAATGTAGTTATTGTGGAGGTAATCACACCGCTAACTATAGAGGATGCCCTGTATATTCTTTTGTTAAACAGACTATGAGTCAAAAACCTAAGTTAGCTCCAGCCCAACCATTAAACGCGTACTCCGCCTCTTTTGCTCAAGTAAGTCAACCAGTTACTTCACGTGTATCGTATGCCGATGCTGCTAAGGCTAGTTCTAGTCCCTCACAAAATGTTTCACCGCAAAATAATCAAGCGAATGCAAGCTCAGGCTTTAACTTTAGTCGCCTTGAAGCTACTATTGAGAATCTGGTGCTAACTATAAACAACTTTACAACAAATATGACTAGCATGATGCAAGAAATGCTGCGAATGCAGAATACTCTGCTTCAAGCATTAATTAACAAGCCATGAACATGTTAAAAATATGTTTCTGGAACGCAAACAGCATTCGCCAGCATAAAAATGAACTTGAGCACTTCCTCATGGAAAAAAATATTGATATAATGTTGGTCTCTGAGACTCATTTGACTTCAAGGAGCTTATTTAAAATAAATTGTTACACTCTATATGATTCAAAGGACCCGAGGGGGAGAGCATGCGGTGGGTCAGCAATTCTAATTAAGTCAAGACTCAAACACTATGTCCTTGATAACATTTGTGAAGAACATCTACAAGCAACGAATATTTGTATCGAAAATTTTTGCACAAATTTTGTCATATCATCAATTTACTCCCCTCCTAGATTCGCAATTACTGAGGATCAATACGAGGATTTCTACAAATCTCTTGGCCCTTGTTTCGTAGCAGCTGGAGACTATAATGCAAAACATACTTTCTGGGGTTCGCGTCTTATCACACCTAGAGGACGAGCGTTGTTCAACACAATTTCAAAAATGGGCTTGGACGTCATTTCAAGTGGGGAGCCCACTTACTGGCCTACGGACATACAAAAAATTCCGGATGTTATAGATTTTGGAGTCATGAAAAGTATCACTAGGGAATTAATTCATGTTGAAGCTTCTGTAGATCTATCCTCCGATCACTCTCCCACCATTGTTACAATTTGTAGCCCACTAAGAAGTGACTTCCCTGTCCCATATGTAAGGATGATCAACCGTGTTAATTGGCTGGGGTTCAAAAAATACCTCAGTAGCCATTGTACGGAAAATATTAACCTAAGAACACCAGGTGATATTGAATCTAACATTGAAAATCTTAACGAAAATATTAAACAGGCTGCCGAACATGCCACTACTTCCCATCCGCAGACTGGGTTTAATAGAATTTATTCTACAGACATTGAACGTCTTTTACGTGAAAAAAGGACAGCTAGAAGGGAATGGCAACAGCACAGATCACCCCAAAATAAAATTAGATTTAAAGAGTGCACTAGACGACTCCAAGAGCTGCTGGCTTATGAAAAAACTGTATGTCTTAAAATATTATCTGGAAAATCTTGATGCAACACCTGCATCTAATTACTCCTTGTGGCGAGCTGCTAGAAAGCTTAAAACACCCGTTGAATATAGACCTCCTCTGCGCACTTCTACCGGAGGTTGGGCCAGAAGCGATACTGAAAAAGGTAACATATTTGTTGAGCATTTAAAATCCGTATTTACCCCAAACACATGTACTGGTGTTGTTGATTTACCAAGTGTAGTTGCGCTACCCCCTCGAACCATAAAATTTAAGACGCGTGATGTTCAGAAACTAATTGCTGAACTCAACCCGAAGAAAGCTCCAGGTATTGATGGAATAAGTAACAATATGCTGATAAACTTGCCCCATATTGCAATTAGAATCCTGTTATTTATTTTTAACTCCATTTTACGACTGGAGTATTATCCACAAAGCTGGAAGCTTGCGAAGGTCAAAATGATTCCAAAGCCGGGCAAAGACCTTACCAAGGCTGAGTCATACAGGCCAATAAGTCTGCTATCAACAATGTCAAAACTCTTCGAAAAGCTGCTCATGACAAAATTGTCCCCAATTTTAACTGATAGTGGGTGCATCCCAGACCATCAATTTGGTTTTAGAAGTCAGCATAGCACCATTGAACAAACTCATAGATTGGTGCAATTTATAAGAAGAACTTTTGAAGAAAAAATGTATTGTTCTGCCCTGCTTATTGACGTTTCTCAGGCCTTTGATAAAGTGTGGCATGAAGGTCTAATTCTAAAATTAAAATCATATCTACCAATAAATTTAGTGAATTTATTAGAAAGTTACATCACTACCCGGAAGTTCACGGTTGTGGAAGGAGAATTCATGAGTGTGCCCGAATCTATATCATCCGGTGTGCCACAGGGGAGCATACTGGGGCCAGTTTTGTATTTGATCTATACTTGTGATATGCCTTTGAGCAGCAATATCCATACATCTACGTTTGCCGATGATACAGCCTGCCTTAGTATGCATGAAAACCCTCACGAGGCTTCCCGATATTTACAAGAACATATTACACAATTGGAAATGTGGTTGAACTTATGGAGAATTAAGGTAAATAAACAAAAGTGTGTCCATATAACGTTTACCCTAAGAAGAGATACTTGTTCCCCAATTCGAATCAATAATCAAAATATTCCTCAACACTCCCAAGTGAAATACCTTGGTATACACCTTGATCGAAGACTTACATGGAAACATCATATTGACTTTAAGCTAACTCAGATGAAACTTAAGTTATCTCAAATACACTGGTTGATTGGCAGAAATTCAATACTTAGCCTGGACTGTAAACTTTTATTATACAAGTCGCTTTTAAAGCCAATATGGTGTTACGGTATCCAGTTATGGGGCACTGCTTCAGCCTCCAATGTAGAGAGAATTCAACGAAGGCAAAACAAAATTTTAAGGTTAATAACATCTGCTCCATGGTATATTAAGAATTCAAATATACATCGTGATTTAAATATGCCACTAGTGACTGAAGAAATTGCAAGATACGCAGGCAAATACTTAACAAAACTCGAGTCACATCCTAATCCGCTTGCTCGTAATATTTTGAATTTTAATGGTCACATCCGCCTAAAAAAGAGGGACACAAGGGCTCTTATACTCAACACTCTAGATGGGAATGCTTGAAAATACATTTAATTTTCCTTTTTGATTATCACTACTTTGTATTATTTAAATTATCACTAAGTTTTGGCCGACACTGGTCGGGCTAAACAATTATATTTTAGCTTTAAGATTTGATCACTTATTGTTAGTTCATATTTGAAGATACAATAAATAAATATATGTATTAAAAAAAAAAAAAAAAAAATTAGAACTCACTTCACAGTTATTTGTTTTTGAGGTACTCATATAGAGTATTCCTCAAGGGCACTTTGTTTGTGTGTTGTTGTTTTTGTTTGCGGCTTTTTTTTTTGTTTTTGTTATTTATGACTATGTAAAAAAATATTAGCAACGCAAATAAAGCTTATTTATCAAAAACAATATGTATTTCGAATATTTTTTCGTTTGATTTTTTTTTGTTTAGTATGAAATAAAAACTCCGTTTAATCGACTGTTCACTATGAATGTACAACAAGAACTGAGTCATTTAAAATGAAATTCCTTACACAGTTTCCATATTTTTTTAATTTTTTAATGCCACTTTCCATCTCTGAATGTACACGAGAAACAAACAAACAAAATGGCAAACATTAAAATAGAATTTATGTGGCTTAATGAAAGAAAAACAGTAAATGAAGAAAACATGTATTCTTTTTGCATACATGTACATACATGTTTTTCAACAAATAAATTCAAATTTTTTCAGTTTTCCTTTTTCAGATATTTCTTAAGTAATTTATTTGACATCAAAACACACAACAGGTGGTTGGATAATTCTTGGAAGTAAAAATTTTACTAGTAACAATTTGTAGAATTTTTTTTGTCTCTCAATTTTTTTCTCCCATTTTACGCTCTCTCCTTGCAAACTTTTTGAGTTAATGAACACTTTCCAGTAAAAATTATAACAAATTCTAAAAAATTTTTAGTAAATGAACGAACCTATTATTTAAGGAACATAGTCAAAAATTCATTATTATAATCAGTCAATTTTAATTAAAAATAATATAAATTGGATTAATTATATTTTTCATACAACCTTATAAAATTCAAGGTCTTCAGCAAGCATGAAATTCATCATTTATTTATTATCATTTACTTTTTCTTTGGAAAGTGGTGTTTTTAATTTGCACTTCTGTACTATTGAGTTAATCGAGGAAAACTATGACTTTTGTTTCTCACAGAAAAAGGTTTGAAAAAAATTTTTTTTAATACATTTATTTATTTATTGTATCTTCAATTATGAACTAACAATAAGTATTCAAATCTTAAATCTCAAATATAAGTATTAGGCCCGACCACTGTCGGACATAATCTTAGTGATAGTTATAAATAATATATAAGTAGTGATAATCAAAAAAAGAGAAGAAAAAAATATTTTCAAGCAATCCCATCTGGAGTGTTGAGTATAAGAGCCCTTGTGTCCCTCTTTTTCAGGCGGATGTGACCAGTAAAATTCAAGATGTTACGAGCAAGCAGATTAGGATGTGACTCGTGTTTTGTTAAATATTTGCCTGCGTATTTTGCTATTTCTTCAATCACTAGTGGCATATTCAAATCACGATGTATATTTGAGTTTTTGATGTACCATGGAGCCGATGTTATCAAACGTAAAATTTTGTTTTGCCTTGGTTGGATTCTCTCGACATTAGAAGCTGAAACAGTGCCCCATAACTGAATTCCGTAGCACCATATTGGCTTCAAAAGCGACTTGTATAATAAAAGTTTGCAGTCTAGGCTGAGTGTTGAATTTCTACCAATTAGCCAATATATCTGAGTTAGTTTAAGTTTCATTTGTATTAGCTTTGAGTCAATATGGTGTTCGTATGTAAGTCGTCGATCAAGGTGTATATCAAGGTATTTTACAAGTGAATGCTGAGGAACAACTTGATTGTTGATTTGAATTGGAGAACAAGTATCTCTTCGTGAAAAGGGACGTAAAACAAACTTTACACAAATGTAATCAACTTTTATACTTTTTATTTGTTAAATTTTTCACTGCGTATTTTATTTTAGTTGTTTTATTTCACTTTTTATTAACGTATCACGATCTAATATCATGAAAATGCTACACGTTCAATATTTATCACGCAATCCGTGATCCGCGATCTGGATTCCATAATTTAGACCTTTATGCGATATGGATCGCGATCCATCAATACTGCATGCTACACGTTCAATAAATATCGCGATACTGGATCGCGTTCAATATATATTGAACGTGCAGCAGTGCCCTTAGAGGCCCATAAAAAATTGGTCACCAAAATTGCATAACAGGTTGTAGGGTTTTACTACCCTCAGATGGTACTTTCAAAGGAATAGATGTTAGAACCGTGTGGATTTTTCACTGTTGCACAATGTTATTTATTATCTTTGTTTTTGATATTTTTCTGCTGCATGAGGTGGTACTGGTACGACTTCCTCGGAATTATTATCTGCTTGACCTGTAGTGTAATTGCCATTAGCCTCTAGTTTGATTGGAGATAACATATACGTTTGTACATTAATGTAAAATCTTGCTAAACTTCAGCCCTGTTATTTTGATGCTAAGAATTTAAAGAATCAAAAAAAGATCATTTCTTATATGAAAGTTTAGTTACCTTATTCTTTGTTGGAAATTCCATTTGTTATATACTTTTATTAATTTTTTTAGTGTTTTTCATTTTGGTGCACAATTTTTGTAAACACGATAAGAATTTTTTGGTCACCCACCTTGACTTTTATTGTGAGTCAAATCGTGTTGTACAAACCCAAATAAACTAACATCTGTTACGTTTTTTCATAAAAATCGTTAACACTCGTGTTCTAAAACCCCAAAAACAGGCTATTAATATAGAAAAGGCCAACTCATATTTATGAAATTGAGTTTATTGTATATTTCGATAGATAAATCCTCGGGTGCTTATTGATTTGCCGCAGTACTAATGTATTCTTAATATACTGTGCGGCAAACCAGTAACCACCCGACGAAATATCTAAATCAGTCTATACGTTGACTAGTGTATTTTACACAAGCAAAGTTTTTGAGGTCACCAACTACATGTTTTTACCGAATTATCTAAAATTTGACAGGAGCAATGTAAAAAACATGTAGTGTATAGGCACCTTAAATGTGCCTTGCACCTTGCTTTGAGCAGAGTACATAGTTGCCAGATGAAATAGGTGTGAATTCGTCAAATTTTGCACGAAGAATCGTCAAAATAATTATCCGGAAACATCAAATATAAAACAAACACTTTTATCAAATAACGTCGTAGTTTTTCTATGAAATAAGCTAAACTCTTATCAAAAAAGGAATCAATTGTTTAAAAAAGAAAATAATTACATTTTTAACTATTTTTTGTTTAAGTTAACTTGACTAAATACTCTTTCTACGTTTGCTGAACATTACGGTAAGACTAAAATTTTTTTTCTCAGAAATAATTTCTTAATCGGATTTAAGTTCAGTATTTTAATTCTTATTGAATGAAATAGTTTTATTAATTTATTTGATTTTCTAAGGAATAGAAACATTTTTTTCCACAAATCTAAAAGTTTTAAGTATGTATCATGGAAAACTTTTTCCAATTTTAATAATTTTACCTAGGGTTTACGTGCAAATTCAAGTTCGAAAAATTCAATACACTCAAACTATATTACTAACACATCTACACTTTCGGCACTTGCAGTCTACTTCCAACTCAACTGCCAAGGAATTTTACAAGACAGACTTGTTGAACTTGTAGCAAGTAAAGGGAAAGTTAGCTAACAGTGTTGCCCTATTAATACTTTAGTACAAATTAACTGGATTTCAGTGTAATGTTATATGAGTTTTTACCAAGGTTGGCAAACGGTATCGTAAAAATACTGATACCGATTCAAATACCGCTATAATTAGATACCGGTACCGATACCGATACCGAAATCCATTTCTGTTAGAAAATACCGGTATCGAGGATAGCGTTTATGTCTATACCGGTATGTACCGGTATACCGATTCCCACTAAAAATAAAATTTCAAAAATATATTTCAATTAACTTTCTTATATAAACACGTTTTTGTTCGCCTTTACACATTTCACTAGTGCGAAATACTATCTCTAGACATATATATATGTTTTAATTTGGTGAAAAGAGCAAAGGCAAAAAGCCACATTTATTTATATGAAATCGCGAAAGTTAGTATATTGGCTGTTCCAGATACATAAGATAATGCGGAGATTTAAAGGTTTGAAGAGTGCTTTTGTAATGTATGGACATTAGACTGGTCGCAAAGATTTTATTCTTTAATTGATATACTACATATGTGCGCTGTCCAAAATATGAGGTTTGCTGCCATAGAGACCTCATTCTCTTTTTTAACTCGATCCGATACACAGTGGGGATTTTTTTAAACAATTCGAAATAATTCTGCAGTTTTTAAACTAGCTGTCCGATTGTTATTAATTTAATACAGCATTTGAGGAGGTGTCACAGAGTTTAAGTCTGGAATTTAGACTATATCGGCCGTATGTACAATCAAAAAATGGCATGAAGTTAGCATAAGTGACAAAATTGAATTACGTGTTGACGAATTCCTCTATAAAATTTGACAATAAAAATCGCCACACTATGTAGTTTTAACACACGATTACATCCTAGCATAATTTTTAATGTAAAATTATATGGCAAAGCACGTTAAGACCATGTTCAATTTTGTCACTTATGCTAACTTCAAGCGAATTTTTGATTGCATTATTTTGATTGCCGTATATCTTTAAAGGGGGAACCAAAATGGTTAAACTTGGGTTAATAAAAAATTAAAATCGATGCCAAGCTCATGTTTTTGATCAGATAAAAAAGATTTTCGCAAGTAGATTTTTTTCTATCCAAGAGCTAAAAAAATTCTGCTACATTTATGGGTTTTCGCTTACAGTTTAGGAAATATTCGAGAAAAAATATTAAATTTGGCTTTTTTACCAACCTTTGTTCACTGTTCTGCTAATGGAGGAGTCAAATGTTGTTAGATTTAGAAAATGAAACTTATTATTAATAAGGGACAAAATTTGTAAAACTAAAAGAAGTGGGTTAATTATTTCGCTATTATAAAAAAATTTTGCCAATAAATATTTTCGGCTGAAAAGTCTTTCTTAATTAGAAAATGATGAATTACACAGAAGGTAATAACCAGGGAAACCAGAAATATGCTCCAAAAAAAGTGTTTTATGCGCATTCAATATGCATTTAAAACTTCGAAATATGCACTTAAAACTCAAAAAATATGCTCTTAAAAATAACATAAATTGGATTATTTGGAAATGAAAATCTAATTTCAATTCAGCAATTCAATAAAATTTACATATAACAGTACGAATAGACGAGCAATTTTTATTTCTGAGCATAAGAACTAACGTCGGCAGAATGACGCAAGAAAAAAGTTTGTGTTCAAACTTATTTTAAGGGGTGGCAAGACGTATAATGGTAAAAATCAAAATTGGGCTTGTCGTATGTGTACAAAATTCGAGTTTTAAGTTTTGATTTTTTAATAATTCTGCTACAAAACACATATTTTATGCTTCTGCTTGATTTTTTTTTATAATAAAGTTATTATTTCTAGTTTCTCGCCATTATTTTCTACGAAAAAGGTAAATTTGACAGCTTGTGTTCTAACATAATTGCCCAGACTTATGTTCGAGCAATTATTTCCAAACATGTGTTCGAACACTAACATTTACGGTTTACACAGTAATTTTTTGTGTTAGCAACAGAAATTGACAATTGCCAACACAAAAATTTCCAAATTTATGTCACTGTAAAAAAAGACAAAAATAAAATAAACAGAAGGCAACAATAAAAAAATTAATTAAGAAAAAAAATTAACTTTTGCTTTAAAAGCGATCACGATATCAGATTTATGACTTTGGAACTGTATTTTGAATAATAAGATAAGCTTTTTATTTATAATTGTTATTGCAATAAAGAAAAACTTTTCACTTAACTTTTTACAAAAATCACTTAACTTTTTCTAAATATAAACTTTTTTAAAGTCTAACTTCATAATGGTAGCAAAATATTGCTTCCCCATACTACTGTTTCTTTTGCTACAAAATGAAATTTTGACGAAAAAAGTAGAAATTTTCACCAAATTTTTTTTAAATACTAAAATAAAATTTTTTTAAAAAGTACCAAAATATGCTATAAAAACGCCAAATAAGCTCTAAGAATTCGAAAAATGTTCAAAATATGCGTGTTAGACCGAAGTATGCAAAAAAATGTTTTAAAGGGTAAAATATGCAAAAATATGCACTAACAAATCGATGCCAGAATTCATAAAAAGTTCTGAAACGGATAAATAACTTAATTCCGCATTGATATATCAGACAAGAAAAAACATGCAATTGCATATTTGTGGTTTCCCTGGTAATAACAAATACAATTTGCTTTTGCGTTCCCGGGAATTTAAAAAATATTATCTGCCGGACGCAGATAAGATTTTTGGAAATATGAGACATTTTTAGATTTAATTGAACTGTAGTAAATTTTAATCGGAATTATTTTCTTAATCGGGCTTAAGTTCAGAAATTTCGTTTATTATTGAATGAAATATTATTATTAATTAATGTGAGTTTCTAAAGAAGAGAACTAGAACTTTATAGCTGGGGGAAATACCGATACTTTTCTCTGCAGCCATGCTCTTCATCAGCACCCTAGTCTATCTACTTGGGTAGAGATTCTTATTAACATCAGCTATTTAAGATTTGAACGGGCTTAAGTTCGTAATGCTTTTTAAGCCAAATTACATGTGATAATTATTAATGAACAAATAACATCAAAGTTAGTTGTAAATATTCTGATAACACATAGTTGAACGGAACAGCCAGCCGTTTTCGAAGGTCACTAACAGCCTGTTCATCGAACTGCCTTACGTTAGAAGGCAAGCGATTATTAGCCAAACGATCGAGCTGGGAATTGAGTTCATTTTCTTTTTTCGTTTGGAAATAAAAGCTCTTTTTGTTCGTAATTAAACGTCTAAGAACAATGTTTCCATTACTTTTTTAGTTGTAATTCTTAGAGCTTTTTTTATAGAAAATTAAAAGTTTCTTTAGAAAAAGCAACCCTATCAATCTGACTTAAAATTAATAAAATTTAAAAGTTTAAAAAATTTTTATTTTTAAATATACAGAAAATACGTTCTTGCTGAAAAATTATTGATTGGATATGTTTCACTGGAAGTTTTTAATAGCGACCGATATGACGCTTTTGTAATCGAACCAAGATTTCTTGTATATGCCTTTATTTCATCTACAAGTGCGTCATTTTGTTCTACCTAAGATTTTAAAAGCTTTATTTGATTTTTTTCGTTTTCTTTGCTTCGTTTTGCCTCTTTGGTTGACCTCTGAACTGGTGTTGATGTTAGTTACTTGTATTATGATTGACTTTACTCCGAAGATGTAAAAATGATGAGTTACGGCCGTTTAGATTCAAAAAAGTTTTTTTTACATTCAGTATTTTAAGTTGCACCCTTAAGCCAAAAAAATTCTAAGATTTATCTTAAACTTGCATCTTAAATTAAATCTTGTAGCCAACTTATTAAGCGTTCAATTGTTATCAGAGGAAAAAAAATTAAACACTTACGACATATTTAGTGAAAACATCCATGATAGCTGACTACTGCAGGATGCCACAAGAAAATCAACCTCTAAATATAAATGTTTTTTAACTAAATTGGGGCTGCTGACAACGAATATGGCCCTTATTAATTTTTCTTGGGAAGCGTTTTCGAGATATTCGCGAAAAACGAGTTAATTTTGCAGTTTGCAAAGGTATTTCCAAAAATCTTGAGAACTGTTTATCCAAATTACGTAAATTGTACACTGCTGGGAAGATATGTCTTTCTTTTATCACTCGACTAAAAATTCATTGAGTTACTGAATTTAGATTAAAAAAATTAAATTTTTAATGAAAACATCCGAAAATTCAAACTTTTTTGCCCGATAATAATAATTTTGCGCTTAATAAATGAGCTACAACATTTTATTTAAGATATATGTCTAAAATAAATTTTATAACTTTTTTTGTCTTAAAGGCGCAACTTAAAATATCGAATTAAAAAAAATCATAAAAACTTAAATTTTTTTAAATCTAAAGGCCCGTATCTCAGTGAATTTGTATTCGATCAACACTATCAAAATGCTGGCTATTAAAAGAAAAACATACATATGTTTGCTAAAGCTGCTAAATTTTAATCAACAGCTCTCAAGATTTTTGGGAATATATTTGTAAGCTGCAAAAAAAAACACTTTTTTCCGCGAATATCTCGAAAACGCTTCTTAAGAAAAATTAATGATTGCCATGTTCGTGTGCAGCGAATTAGCTAAGAAAACATCTTATTTTGGTGGTTAATTTTTTTTTGTTGCATAGTGGAATTGAACGTTTCTTTTTTCTTTAGGTATATATAAATACTTACATATTTTATTAAAAACATCCCTTATTTTACTTTTTTTTATAAAAATGCGAACACTTTACCGACCCGTTAAATTTTTTCTTTTTTTTTTTTTTTAAAGTTGATTTTGTTTGTGTAGTACGTACGTGAACCAAATTTTCAAACAAAAGCTTAAAGCTTATTCGTTATACTCAAAATAAAATAAACAAAAACCAAAATTTCAATTCATTCGTTATTTGGCGTGCAATATACAAAAAGATACGTTACAAAAACAGGCTGTAAGAGTGCTAAAGGCCTACAGATAGTACTAAAGGGCATAGATTCATATGTTGAGCCCGAAGAAGTAAAATGTGCACTTCTAGACCAAGGATTTAAGGTAAAAAATTTTACTAATATAATTAAAAGAGAAAAGGTCGCCCAACCCCTATTTCGCATTGAACTGGAGCCGAATGACATACAATTGAAAATAAATGAAACCCATCCAATTTATAGCGTAAAGTTTCTGTTACACCGAAAAATCACAGTTGAAGAGCCACGTAAGCGTTCAGGTCCTGTACAGTGCCATAATTGTCAAGAATATGGCCATACAAAAACTTACTGCAATTTACCTACAGTTTGTGTTATCTACGGTGAATTGCATGGTACTGCTAGCTGCACTAAGCCAAAAGAACAAGCAGAAAAAAATTTAGTAATTGTGGAGGTAATCACACCGCTAACTATAGAGGATGCCCTGTATATTCTTTTGTTAAACAGACTATGAGTCAAAAACCTAAGTTAGCTCCAGCCCAACCATTAAACGCGTACTCCGCCTCTTTTGCTCAAGTGAGTCAACCAGTTACTTCACGTGTATCGTATGCCGATGCTGCTAAAGCTAGTTCTAGTCCCTCACAAAATGTTTCACCGCAAAATAATTCAGCGAATGCAAACTCAGGCTTTAACTTTAGTCGCCTTGAAGCTACTATTGAGAATCTGGTGCTAACTATAAACAACTTTACAACAAATATGACTAGCATGATACAAGAAATGCTGCGAATGCAGAATACACTGCTTCAAGCATTAGTTAACAAACCACGAACATGTTAAAACTATGTTTCTGGAACTCAAACGGCATTCGCCAACATAAAAATGAACTTGAGCACTTCCTCATGGAAAAAAATATTGATATAATGTTGGTCTCTGAGACTCATTTGACTTCAAGGAGCTTATTTAAAATAAATGGTTACACTCTATATGCTCTCCCGAGGGGGAGAGCATGCGGTGGGTCAGCAATTATAATTAAGTCAAGACTCAAACACTATGTCCTTGATAACATTTGTGAAGAACATCTACAAGCAACGAATATTTGTGTCGAAAATTTTGTTACAAATTTCGTGATATCATCAATTTACTCCCCTCCCAGATTCGCAATTACTGAGGATTTCTACAAATCTCTTGGCCCTTGTTTCGTAGCAGCTGGAGACTATAATGCAAAACATACTTTCTGGGGTTCGCGTCTTATTACACCTAGAGGTCGGGCATTGTTCAACACAATTTCAAAAATGGGCTTGGACGTCATTTCAAGTGGGGAGCCCACTTACTGCCCTACGGACATACAAAAAATTCCGGATGTTATAGATTTTGGAGTCATGAAAAATATCACTAGGGAATTAATTCATGTTGAAGCTTCTGTAGATCTATCCTCCGATCACTCTCCCACGATTACAATTTGTAGCCCACTAAGAAGTGACTTCCCTGTCCCATATGTAAAGATGATCAACCGTGTTAATTGGCTTGGGTTCAAAAAATACCTCAGTAGCAATTGTACGGAAAATATTAACCTACGAACACCAGGTGATATTGAATCTAACATTGAAAATCTTAACGAAAATATTAAACAGGCTGCTGAACATGCCACTACTTCCCATCCGCAGACTGGGTTTAATAGAATTTATTCTACAGACATTGAACGTCTTTTACGTGAAAAAAGGACAGCTAGAAGGGAATGGCAACAGCACAGATCACCCCAAATAAAAATTAGATTTAAAGAGTGCACTAGACGACTCCAAGAGCTGCTGGCTTATGAAAAAACTGTGTCTTAAAAATTATCTGGAAAATCTTGATGCCACACCTGCATCTAATTACTCCTTGTGGCGAGCTGCTAGAAAACTTAAAACACCCGTTGAATATAGACCACCTCTGCGCACTTCTACCGGAGGTTGGGCCGGAAGCGTTACTGAAAAAGGTAACATATTTGTTGAGCATTTAAAATCCGTATTTACCCCAAACACATGTACTGGTGTTGTTGATTTACCAAGTGTAGTTGCGCTACCCCCTCGACCCATAAAATTTAAGACGCGTGATGTTCAGAAACTAATTGCTGAACTCAACCCGAAGAAAGCTCCAGGTATTGATGGAATAAGTAACAATATGCTGATAAACTTGCCCCATATTGCAATTAGAATCCTGTTATTTATTTTTAACTCCATTTTACGACTGGAGTATTATCCACAAAGCTGGAAGCTTGCGAAGTTCAAAATGATTCCAAAGTCGGGCAAAGACCTTACCAGGGCTGAGTCATACAGGCCAATAAGTCTGCTATCAACAATGTCAAAACTATTCGAAAAGCTGATCATGACAAAATTGTACCCAATTTTAACTGATAGTGGGTGCATCCCAGACCATCAATTTGGATTTAGAAGTCAACATAGCACCATTGAACAAACTCATAGATTGGTGCAATTTATAAGAACTTTTGAAGAAAAAATGTATTGTTCTGCCCTGTTTATTGACGTTTCTCAGGCCTTTGATAAAGTGTGGCATGAAGGCCTTATTTTAAAATTAAAATCATATTTACCAATAAAGTTTCTGAATTTATTAGAAAGCTACATAACTACCCGAAAGTTTACGATTGTGGAAGGAGAATTCATGAGTCTGCCCCAATCTATATCATCCGGTGTGCCACAGGGGAGCATACTGGGGCAGTTTTGTATTTGATTTATACTTGTGATATGCCTTTGAGCAGCAATATCCATACATCTACGTTTGCCGATGATACAGCCTGCCTTAGTATGCACAAAAACCCCCACGAGGCTTCCCGATATCTTCAGGAACATATTACACAGTTGGAAATCTGGTTGAACTTATGGAGAATTAAAGTCAATGAACAAAGGTGTGTCCATACAACGTTTACCCTAAGAAGAGATACTTGTTCCTCCATTCGAATTAACAATCAAAATATTCCTCAACATTCCCAAGTGAAATACCTTAATATACACCTTGATCGAAGGCTTGCATGGAAACATCATATTGACTTTAAGCTAACTCAGATGAAACTTAAGTTATCTCAAATTCATTGGTTGATTGGCAGAAATTCAACACTTAGTCTGGACTGCAAACTTTTAATATACAAGTCGCTTTTGAAGCCAATATGGTGTTACGGTATCCAGTTATGGGGCACTGCTTCAGCTTGCAATGTAGAGAGAATTCAACGAAGACAAAACAAAATTTTAAGGTTAATAACATCTGCTCCATGGTACATTAAGAATTCAAATTTGCATCGTGATTTAAAAATGCCACTAGTGACTGAAGAAATTGCAAGATACGCAGGCAAATACTTAACAAAACTCGAGTCACATCCTAATGCGCTTGCTCGTAATATTTTGAACTTTACTGGACACATCCGCCTAAAAAAGACGGACACAAGGGCTATTTTACTCAACACTCTAGATGGGAATGCTTGAAAATACATTTAATTTTCCTTTTTGATTATCACTACTTTGTATTATTTAAACTATCACTAAGTTTTGGCCGACACTGGTCGTGCTAAATAATTATATTTTAGCTTTAAGATTTGATCACTTATTGTTAGTTCATATTTGAAGATACAATAAATAAATATATGTATTAAAAAAAAAAAATTACCAACCTTTGTCCACTGTTCTGCTAATGGAGAAGTCAAATGTTGTTAGATTAAAAAAATTAAACACATTATGAATAAGTGACAATATTTGTAATATTAAAAAAAATTGGTATCAAAATCACAATTAAGTCAAAAGTTATACTAAATTTAAACTACAATTTTGAACAAAAGTCGATTTTCGCCGATTTTTTGAAGAAACAAGTGGGCTAATTATTTCGCTATTATAAAAGAATTTCGACAATCAATATTTTCGTCTGAAAAGTCTCTCTTAAGCGGCCCATACACTACAACAGCATGCACGCACAATCAAGCGATTGAGCATTCATGCTCGAAGCACACATTATACCAACAAGCTGGTACAATATTCATTTTTTACAAAATTGCGGTAAGGGTGGTTATGAATAGTGACACAGTTTTTGCTACAATTTATTTATTTTTTTCAGTCTATGGACAAAAAATTCTTACAATTACTATTGGTATGTTGTTAAAATTAGCAGCTATGTATAACTAAAGAGCTAAAATTCTCTTTTCCATTGAAAAAAATTATATTTCAATAAATTCTATTTTTTAAATGCATGTTTACTCCATGAAAACTTTGCTCAACTGAGCTAATTTCACCATATACTACACCAGCAAGCTTGTACCATCAGCAAAATATCAAACTCTATTTGACATCACTACAGCAACACGTACAATCACACAAAATGCCCATACACGACCCAACCGCTGGCACAAACACTTGATTGCGCATGCATGCTGTTGTAGTGTATGGGCCGCTTTAGGTAGAAAATTATGCAATCAATATGCAGTTTGCTTTTCAGTTCCCGGCAATTTTCAAGAAAATTAAATTAATAATGGGACTTTTCAGTATTTTTGCAGTATTCTTCTTATTTTTCGCTGGACGCTGATTAGATTTTTGGATATACATATTTAAAAACAAATCTTGTTTTAAAGTGGCGTAATACATTTTTTGTTTACAGATTTGGAATATGTATATTTATAACAAAAATTAGGTCTAATTCAAATATAGGGTTAATGGGTTGAAAGAGATAATGGAGAACAATTTTCGAAACTTTTATATATGAAGTTAAAGATTGCCATTGTTACAACTTAAAGTTAGTTAAAAGTAGGATTTTATCGGACGTATAAAAAGTTGTCCATCAGTACAATTTTAACTTAACCTAAAGTGAGCGTTAAGTTAAAGTTAAGTAATTATTTTTCTCCTCAAAACAAGGAAATTTTTATTAACATGAAGTATATGGTGTTACTCATACAAATGTAATATTTTCTAAATTTGAGTATACCTTGCATTTAATACAAGGAAAGGGCTTTAAGTTAAGTTGACTTTGATTCCAAGAAATTTCATGAACTAAGATTTAGTTCATATTCAACTTAAATTCAGTTAATTTTTTTTTTTAATTTGAAAATCTTGCTTATTTTAAAGAAAATGTTTCTATAAAACCAAGAACTCGGAATACTTATTTTAAGTAAATAAACAAAGTCAAACTAGATTTAAGGAAACATTTTACTAAATTTTGTACTTTTCATACTTTTATTTCAAGATAAAATATCTTATCTTTGACGAGGTTTTTAGTGTATGCATGAAAATTTATAATTATTTTATATAATTATGAACTTCCTTTAAGTAAGAATAATTAAGAAAAATTTTGTAATATTATTAAGTTCATAAGAATTTTCTGTATACTTCCGAGAAGTACTATTTCTTGGATTTAAGTTAATTTTAACTTAATTCAAGGAATATTCATGAACTAAAACACAGTTGATGTCTAACTAAAATTTAGTTTAGTTTTTTTTGAGTGTTCATTCTGCCTAGATTTTTAATGTAAAATTGTATGACAAAATTCGTTAAGACCATGTTCATACTAACTTTATGCTTGTTTTTCATTATGGATAAGGCCGTAGATGAAGAGCAGCGCAGAGTTTTGGAGCAATGGAATGAGTAACAGAATCATTTTAAAATGATATCAAACAACAATATTGACAAAATATTTTTGGGGACAAAAATTAGGATTTTTCTTTAGAAATGGGTATTTGTGGGGACAGACGTTTTAAATTAAGGACAAGACGCAACATTTTTCTGGCAGCACTGGCCCATACATGTTTTTCACACGAAAAAAATATTGTAAAATTATATCAATCGGCGGCTAACTTCCAGCCGATAATATGCCGAAGAAAAATCGTTGGTGGCAGCTGCGCACAGGGTGACCGATGACATTTTCCAGAAAGTGGCACCAAAAAGGGGATTTATCCAAAAAAAAGGGGCAAAATTAATAAAAAATCGAGAAAACTACACTAATTTTTTTATTTTTAATGTATTTTTATATAATTCACTCTAAAAAAGGGGGATAAAAAGTGGCAAAAGCACTCGACAAAGTGGCAAGGCAGTCGAAAAAGTGGCAATTTGCCTCTTTAGTCGGTCAGAAAGTCACGCAGCCTGCGCAAAACCATTCGGCGGCTCGGCTAAGCCGGCTCTCAGCCCATCGGCACAGGTCTCTGATCGGCCACAACTTTCTGCCGAAGCAAACGGCTACATATGTATAGCACATATAAATAAATAAATGAAATGAAAAACTTACCAGCACGCAACATTTCCTGCCAAACATTTGCACATTTTGATTAATTTTTTGAACAGGTGTTTAGTCTAAAAATTATTTTTTATCAGATATATTTCTAATACACAAAAACACGACCTCAAAGTAGAGCTGGCAAACTATCGATCACAGACTAACAATTCATATTCTATGCTATCGATAGTTTTGTTTCTATTATAGCATGTTCACACGGACAGCGAATTTCGGAGGCAAGTATCAAACCGTAGAAACTTTTGGCGATTTCTTTTCTGCAAGAAATATGTTACACAATATATGTTTAACATATTTAATTGTTACCTAGAATCACTTAAAGTGCTATATATTCTGTTAATACTTTCAAACAAAATAAGTTACTTTTATTTACAACGGTTACAATTTATCATTAATGTTCTTCATTAGCGATTTTTAAATCTATTTCAGAGGTTTTCTACACACTATTATGATTTTTGAGCACACATAGACATGAATAATTATTTAAAAAAACAATACAGTCTCAATATTTGAATAATTATTTAATAATATTAATTTTTGTAATAATTATAGTTATATTTTCTATTTAATAAATCTTTTCTCGAAATTATAATCATGACATGCCAAATAAAGGCTTCGACACCACAGTTGGAAAAAATGGCAGTATGTACACCTTGAATAAAGTGAGCGTAAAATATGTAACATATTTACATGCATATATATATATATATTCAGAAAAAGGCAAAGGTGACCTTATCTCTACAACAATACTAAAAACAACATGCAATTCGTCTGGCTTTAAGGCCCCCATCTGGCAAAAGCAGTTGACTAATATACCAATACATACATACATATTTATAAAACACTTACACTTTTCACTGTAAATGTAAAAAAGCATTAGATAAAAGAAGAGATTTCGACAGTCGGGGTGCAAAGCAGTTCAATTAGGCTTCGAACACTTGATAATCATCTGGACTGTTAAGGTCACTTGTTATCAATTCGCCTTGATTTAGAAAAGATATTGAAAAATTTTCCCACAGTTGTATATTTTGTACAAAGGAACACAGAAATGTAAAATATGTAACATATATGCAACATATTTGTCAGAAAAGGAATTGCTATATGGTAAAAGAGAATTTGCCTGTGGGAAAAAAATTTAATATCTTGCAGTGTTAAATGATAAATTTTTTGACAATGTAAACAGTTTTTCATTAGTAATTAGTTAGTTACTTATTTTGGGCAAATGACTTACAAGAAATGCCAGATGTAAACTCAGACATATGAGCGTAATATTAAAACGTAAGAACAACGTGCGATCTCCGTAAAAGTACATCCCTGGTATGATGCATAGTGTTTACACCTAACATACTATTTAAGATAAGATCGTCAAATTCAATCGCAGAGCGAATTATGTTACGTGTAGATTTCAAATTAGTATTCTCTCAATCTTATAAGATTTTTTATGAGAGCGTTGTTATAAGAAATCCTATAACAACATTCTCATGCGATGAATTGTCAAAAAACATGAAAATAAATTAGAATGCATGTGTGAGTATTTATAAAAATAAATAAAAAACTACGTTTTGGAAAAATTTTCTGGGATTTTATATGTTTAATTGATTTATAAACCTCCTCACATATTATGTCGGAGTTAATCGCAGTTGTAGACGATATGTAATGCAAATTTTCAATAGACAATAACAATTCATCACACCAGGGTTGTAGTTTTTCGTAAATCACACGACTTTGTATGATAGTGTATCACGGCCTTAACTATATTTCTAAAGTCATTTAATTTTTATAAATATGAAATATTTGAAGGTGGCAATACTGAACTATGTATTTATACCCTACAACCAATTAATGACCGAAACTAACACATAAGTAATTTTTTCACTAACACAATTACAACAATTTAATATTGAAATCAACAGTGACAGTCAATTAAAAAAATCGCATTTTATTGTAAAATATACAATTCGTTCGGTCTGCGAAACTAAAATTAATATAACTCTCAAAAAAGTTAAGTACAAATCAATGGTGTATAAAAGAAATTTCAAAAGTTTACTTAAATATACATATATATGTACACATGTATATCTTTTTAAAATTTTAGATACGTTTTTATAAAAATCAAAGTGCGTTGCAGGTTGAAGGAAGCGTGAAGAGGCTTAAAGACCTACATTATTTTGTGCTTTTATTTGTTTTTAAATATTTTAATTTTACATATCTTTATTTATTTATCATCGTTCGTTCCTACTACAAGCAACCTATACCTACTACAAGAAAACTATTTTCCTGGAAGCATATTCTATAATTAGAATTATAAGATTGTTGTATACTACACTGAAAATACTTCATATGTAGATAAAATAAACGAAAAAGTGAGTAATTTTGTAAAAATATTTGTTATTTTTACGTTACGAAATGCTTCGTACATAGTACAAATGATATTTGTTTATTTGACGAAATACTTTTTGTCTGTGAGTAATAATAATAATAATAATATATTTTCTTACATATGAAAAATACTTTTATAGTATAATCTGTAATTCTTGAAACTGCAGTTTGCAATAATGAAAAAAGAATTTTTTATTGCGAACTTTCGTCATAGATAATAAAACACATTTGTTTATATGAAAATTAACATAACACCCCTATTAAACTAAATTCGTCGTGTGTGATGAACTCTGCGATAGATTTATTTAGTTAAGGGCCGGTCAGACTATTATACATGTATAAAGACTTTTATCACACCATGATACAATTATACAAGGTACAAGCAATACTACAGCTAAATTACAACACCAAAAAACATATGAATTTTTTTGGTATAAACAAACAAAAAATTGTCAGAAACAAATGTATTTTGTTTATAAAAATAACAATTACAAGGTAACCAAAGTACAATTGCAGGCGCGGTATTCCTGCATGATTATAGTTATTCAGTGTTACCTATCTGTGTGTAGTTAGACAGTATGTACATTATACTCACATGGGTAGCCAATGTAATTAAATGTTTGTATAATTTGAGCGCAATTCTACTTTGGGTTCTATTTTTATTAATTTTTATTTTAATTTTAACCTACACAAAAGATATGTAGTGTAATTTTCTTCAATGTGTAATTGGAGACACAGTCATGTGTAAATTCATGCACTGCAATAATTTTATTCACACATTGGCTGAGTTTACGTCTGGCATTTCTTGTGTGTCATTTGCCCAAAAAAAAACGTAACCAACTAATTACTAATGAAAAACTGTTTGATTCAGACACATATTTATTGATTTAAACAGTTTGCAATCATTTTGGATTCTATAAAAATGTCTATTAATTATGTATGAAACTGTTTAACTTAATAAATATATGTCTGAATCAAATAATTTTATATTAGTAAGGCCCATATGACACTTCATTTTTCTTTCATTTATCAAGTTTTATAGAAAAGTGCAAGCATATTGTAATAGGAAAATTCAACAGGTGCAGAGGGTTCAGCTATATTCAGAAAAATTAAATAATGTCAACTACTTGATTAAAGTTATCGATAAAATATTAAGATCTGTAAAAAAAAATGTTATAATTTTCAACTTAAAATATACATTTCAAGCTTGAAACATAAAAGTGTTCGCTATTAAGCCTGGTTCACAATTTTGTGCGAAATGCTGGCAAACTGCATACCAAAGTATTTGGTATGAAATATTTGCGAAATATATTCGCAAAAGTAATACTCTGCTGTTGTTGTGAAAAACACGTAAAGTCGTGTCCAAGGCATATCAAACAGGTACACGTATCAGGCATATTGCTCAGCCGCTGATTTTTTGTTTACAAGTTTATAACGAAGAATTCATTCGACAATTACATTTGTGCCTTGTTTGATGCATAAAATTTTTGACAATTACCTTGTAAAGCTATGTGAGAAGCAGAGAGTTTCCAGAGAGTTTTGCCTAATGCATGTACCTGTATTAAATGTGCTTTGGTCGTGTCCAAGGCATATCAAACAGGTACACGTATCAGGCATATTGCTCATCCGCTGATTTTTTGTTTACAAATTTATAACGAAGAATTCATTTGACAAATACAATTGTGTCTTGTTTGATGCATACAATTTTTTGACAATTACCATGTAAAGCTATGTGAGAAGCAGAGAGTTGCCAGAGAGTTTTGCCTAATGCATGTACCTGTATTAAATGTGCCTTGGTCGTGTCCTTCCATGCAAAATTAGTCTGGCATCATTTTAGTTTGGCTGCGAAACAATTTGAGCAATGCTTTTTCCGCACGGAATTTTAACAATGTTGAATACTTTCAAGTAATAAAAGCGATAAATTTATAAAAAAACGCGAGTTGGGCTACACTTAATTTTTCACGCGAAATAATCAAAGTTTTTCACAACTTCGAACAGAATACCAGGCTTTAGCAGTTTACGGTCAAACAAAGCGATTTTTAGTTAATTTTGTCTCTATACTAATTTATTTAATTGTGAAAATGTTACAACATTTAAATATTTTCAGTTAATTTTTAATTATTATTTTTGGAACTTCATTTGTTTCTATATTTATGATTTATTTGAACAGGCTAAAAAGTTGGTATCGCTTTTTTAATCCAAATTACACGTGATAATTATTAATGAACAAACAACATCAAAGTTAGTTGTAAATATTCTGACAACACATAGTTGAACGGAACAGCCAGCCGTTTTCGAAGGCCACTAAGCATTCATCATCAGCGTTCTTCTGTGTTGGTCCACTGTATTTTAATTTGCTGAAACGTGTTTTGTAATGAAAGCCAAAATTTATCATCTCTAATTTACAACAGACTTACCATTGTCGTTTATTCTTTACTATTTATCAAGTATGGGCACCACTACATTGAAAGCTTTGCATGTACGGCATTGTATTGGTTTTTCCGTTTGCATCACAGAATATTGTTAGTCTATGGTTTGCATTTGTTGGTTTTATGCTCTTTTGCTCCATTGTATGTACACATCGTTCGCTCTTTTTGCATTTTCATTTTGCATTTGCCCATACACGCTAATTATGCTCATGTTAAGCGGCCCATACACTACATCAGCATGCATGCGCAATCAAGTGTTTGTGCCAGCGGTTTGGTCGTGTATGGGCATTTTGTGTGATTGTAAAGCGGCCCATACACTACAACAGCATGCACGCACAATCAAGCGATTGAGCATTTATGCTCGAAGCACACATTATACCAACAAGCTGGTACAATATTCATTTTTTACAAAATTGCGGTAAGGGTGGTTATGAATAGTGACACAGTTTTTGCTACAATTTATTTATTTTTTTCAGTCTATGGACAAAAAATTCTTACAATTACTATTGGTATGTTGTTAAAATTAGCAGCTATGTATAACTAAAGAGCTAAAATTCTCTTTTCCATTGAAAAAAATTATATTTCAATAAATTCTATTTTTTAAATGCATGTTTACTCCATGAAAACTTTGCTCAACTGAGCTAATTTCACCATATACTACACCAGCAAGCTTGTACCATCAGCAAAATATCAAACTCTATTTGACATCACTACAGCAACACGTACAATCACACAAAATGCCCATACACGACCCAACCGCTGGCACAAACACTTGATTGCGCATGCATGCTGTTGTAGTGTATGGGCCTTTTGTGTGATTGTACGTGTTGCTGTAGTGATGTCAAATAGAGTTTGATATTTTGCTGATGGTACAAGCTTGCTGGTATTGTGTATAGTAAAGTTAGCTCATTTGACTAAAGTTGTCAAGGAGTAAATATTCATTTAAAAATTGTAATTTGTTTAAAAATAATTTTTTTCAATGGAAAATGGAATTTGAGCACTTTAGTTGTGCATAGCTGCTAATATTTACAAAATATCAATAAAATTTAAGCAAACAACTGGGTCACTATTCAGAATCGCCCTTCTTTGTACCAGCTTTCTGGTATGCTATGTGGGTCGAGCATGATTGCTCAATAGCTTGAGTGCGCGTGCATGCTGTTGTAGTGGTTGCTTTTTTTTGTTCTACTTAAGATCAGAGTAGCAGGCCGAGCAAAAAATGTCGGCGGCGGCTGAAAGACAAATATTTTCGGCGGCGGCGGCTGAACGGCTTAACGCCGATTTGCTTAAGCATTTGTAAAAGTTTTAACCCAACCTGTTTTTAGGAAAATATTATTTTGCAATAGTTTGAATGTTGCAGTAATTGATGTCCTAAAAAATAGCTTCGTAAATTGTTTCTTAAACCATAGAAATATATTCTAGGCTATCAGGACAATTATGAATAAAATTTCGTGAGAAATTTTCAATTTTTCAAATTAGAATTTTTTTCCCTATTACTTTCTATTAGTTGGAACTTTTCCCCGGGAAAAATTTCTTGCGCAGTTTTATTCATGATTGCCTTCTACATAAATTTGATTTAAGCTATGCGATTGAATTTAAAATTAATTACTTTATTGGAACACTGATACGGATCAACAAACAAAAACCTTTGAACAATTAATTATCAAAAAGTCGCCTGACTGCTTTAACAAAAAAGTATATGTAAACGTACATGTATTTAAGAAGGGACTCCAAAAGAGAACGTAAGTGTTGTTACCGTTACATAAACCGTTCACATAAACATTTTGTTTTTATGTGCAAGCAAAACAACTATCTTTCCGGGACGCTCGCTATCATATTAAATACGAAATTAGTAAAAGTATAAAGAATAAAACAAAATATCGGCTGAGTACTAAGCCGCCGATAAGCCGAGTGGTTCGGCGACGGCTCGGCTTGTCGAAAAAAATCGGCTGACTGGCTAGCCGCCAGCAGCGCCGATACGGCTTGCTACTCTGGTACTTATGTACGTAGATATGTACATGTGAATGCTATTTAGAAGAAAATAAAATTGTATTTTTTTAGATACTCATGATGAAATTTCAAATGAACTCCAAATAAATATTTACCAGAGAAGGAGCAATCAGCTTTCCATCCCCATTCCGTCTTTTCACAATGTAGGTGTAAAGCACCTCTGTGGTGTAAAGAAAAATAAAAATAATTATAGTGATGTATAAAAACTCACAACAAATAACATAAAAATCGTTATTCTAGTGCTTCTTAATCTGCAATAAAAAAATCATATAAAAAGCACTTTTAAGAAAGATTCGCTGTAATCTATTTTTGTTTTTTTAAATTTGGACGAGTTGGAACACATTTTTTATTGTATAAAAACAATATTTTTCCAAAAATGGACAAAAACAAATACAGATACGAGTACTTTGTGAATTAATAATCGTTGTTTAGCAGAACTAGGTTGCAAGTGACAAATAGATAATACAGTGTTGCCACGATATTTTTAAGAAAGTAAGTTAATTGATTTTTAGTTAAAACACTGATAATGAATACCAATATTTAAAAAACCTTATTTAGCCTTAAAATGTTTTTTAACTAATATGGTTTTAAAATCTCAATCAACTTTTTTTATGAAGTCTGTTACAATTATTATTTTGACCTTGTGTGTATGTTTTTTTTTGTATGGAAAATATTTTTGGTTGGTGGGAAAAAAGGGATTTTATTTCCAACGTGTAGGGAATATCAAAAATGTTCACTGGCATCACTGGTTTAGCTCCGACTTATATTTTCTTATTTATATTAAATTACATGAAAAACTATGTATTTACGAAGGAGTGTTGAAATGGCCAGCTTTGATGAAAATATCAAAAAAGAACTCCGTGGAGGATTTTCGACCGTAGAAAGTACGAAAGTGTTTGTAATAAAGATTTTGGACCTAATAAAACGATACCAGGAGCGCATACGTAAACATGTTGAGGATAATTATGTGGAATTTATGCCAAATCACACTACATCGGACCTGTATTTTGATGAAGGTGAGGCGTTATTGTGTGAAACAGAGCATTTATTGAAAAATGTTGGCAGCGATGCAAGCATAGCATTGAGTGAAGCCAATACCGAATTAACCCAATGTGTACATGAGCTGCGTGAAGCATCGCTTGGGCTACGTATTTCGTATCGTATATTAAAAATCGATGATATATTCCAATGCGTGGAGAATGCTAAATCCACAAAAGATTACTTGATTGTTTTAGATTTATTGGCAAAACTTAAATATTTAATATTTAGCGGGTCTGATTCTGAAGTTGATTGTTTGATTCAAAAGTGCGATTGTTATGACACAATCAAAGTTAAGTATCATATCCAGTCAAATATTCTGCAACAAAATCTACAGCAAAGATTTGATAGTCTCGTACAATTTTCCGAAAAAAGCTTTCCATTGGCCAAAAATGTGACTCTTCAAGTATCAAAGGACGTTTCCCAACTGCAGGATACTGTTTTAGCTCTGTTTCAGGTAGAATATAAAACACTACATATCGCTTTTTTACTAAAACAACGTCATAAGTAAAAAAATTGTATTTTTGAGTTAGTGATGCATAATTAATCCTCATATCGTTTTTCATTTATTTAGTGGTACATACCACGGCCTATTTATTTGGTCTATGCAACTCTACAAAAATACAGCAATACAAAAAACGACTTTATGTTTAACCCTAGCTCCTAACATTTTTCTACGAGTGCTGGCACTATTTACATTTGTAAATAAATATACTTTCATATGTTTTTCACTCGTGATTTTGCAAATTGTTTCGTTTTGCAAATTGTTTCGTTAATGAATATGTATATTAATAAGTAGAGATAGACACCGTGTGAATTGCGTGAATCATATATGATCACGCGTGATCGTGTAATCACGTGAGCGTGAGTTAACTTCAGCATACAAATTTCAGTAGGAGTGAGAGTCAAATACAAATCAAGCAGCAAAATTAGCTATGGACTTAATAGAGCTATATTAAAATACAGGACGGAATGTCACTAGGGACAATTTCTTTATAAGCTTCACAATAAGCAAGACACTAACAAGTTGGAAATTGACCATGGTTGGAACAATGCATACAAATAAACCGTATTTGCCAACAGAGTTAAAACGCTGTCCTCAATGAGCAGATCATTCGGTCACATTCGGCTACGGTGAAAATAGGATAGCACCCTACACGACACAATTATTTTATAATAGTTCAAACGAAGTTGATGTAATGAACCAAATACTTGGACCTTACTTGTATTTCAAACACAAAAACAAAATTCTAGCCCCTTGATCTGTTCTATAACATGCTTGAGGTATCGGCACTTGTAGCATACATATGTGCATATGATCTTCAGAAAAAAGTTCAGGGGTCAAATTGCGTGGTTTTTTTGTTTAACAAATCTTGTGGTTTTTTTGTTTAACTATTAGAGCAAATGCGTAAGCCCATGATTTCAAAAAGAGTACAAATTTCCAAGGTCAAATCATATTTTCCAACGAAGAATGGAATCGAATATATCTGCGGCAATATGTAATAGTAGATTAAGGAGACTTAAGAAAATTTAGCTTTGTTATGCTGTATTATGAGATCCACTTGGAATTCGCGGTAGTTAAAATGTCACAAATGGAAAGAAAGGATCACTTGAAAGTAGAATCATGCCTTTTAATCTCTTAGTGGTAGTGTCAAATCTTTCGAAAAACACTGCTTTGCTTAAGTCGACTTGAGCTACAATTCCATATTGAAACATCTATACAAAGGTATTTCTATCCAATACCTAAAATTACCCACAGCAACGGGATTTGTCCCAGACGAAGATGACCGTGGGTATTAAAAAAAGGTGTTTGCCAATGTAAAATGTCATACATACTTATGTATTTCACTTAGTGTCTTGTAAAAGTCTATGAAAATTACATGAACTATATTTAAAAAATACACAATGAAAATATATTTACAAATGTAAATAGTGCCATATTATGAAGAAAATTTAACAAAATCCCAAAAAACGTTAAATAGTTATTTTTTTGCTATTATTTTATATTTGCACGTAGAACATAAGAAATTAGTCACTAAGTTCGAACCATATCCAAATCGGACCGCAAATATAAATATAATAAAGCATTTTTAATCAGAAATAATTTTTAGTCAGGCTTAACTTCAATAATTTCAATTCTTGTTGAATAAAATATTTTTATTAATTAATGTGAGTTTCCAAAGAAGAGAAGAACAATTAAACTTAGGCAGAGTTTACATCTGGCAACCAACTAATTACTAATGAAAAACTGTTTGATTCAAACATGTATTTACTGATTTAATCAATCATTTAAGCAATCATTTTGGTTTCTATAAAATTGTATATTAATTATGTATGAAAATGCTTAACTTAATAAATACATGTCTGAATTAAACAGTTTTTCATTAGTAATTAGTTGGTTACGTTTTTTTACGCTTGTGAGGGCATTTGGCACACAGATGTAAACCCGACCTTAGACTTTATAGCTGGGGGAAATACCGATACTTTTCTGTGCAGCCACGCACTTCATCAACACCCTAGTCTATTTACTTGGGTAGAGATTCTTATTAACATCAGCTATTTAACTTAAATTTTCTATTAAACGGAATATGAGAAATGATTGTTGTGTATACAATTGGTTTACCTTTGGTGAACACATTTATAAGTATCACTATTAATTTTCTGTTTTTAAATTTTTCTATTTAGGTTAGCACGAAATTATATTACTCTACCTAAGTATGATTAACTATTCTTTTATTCAATAAGAATTGAAATTACTGAACTTAAGCCTGACTAAAAATTATTTCTGATTAAAATTCATTACAGTTCAATTAAAAATCTAAAAATGTCTCACTTAATTCATCATGGGCACGTGACAAAAACTAGGTTCACTTGGCAATCACTGTTCACTTGGCATTCACAGTTTTCAGAGTGCTGGAAAGCAGCGATGGCAACCATTTAGGGGCTATTGCCCCTCTCAAAACGCGCTAAGTTACAACATTGTCAACTATTTATAGCCAAAACGCGCTATTTTCTAGCGCGCTAAATTAAATTTTAATAAAAGTCGATGTATGTATCAGTAAATAAAATTTTTTTAGTAACCGTTTTTCAGATTTTGCAATATTGCTCCTTAGAAATAACTAAAATCATTTAACATTTAAGAAACTTATTATTCGACATATTGTCATAATTATATTTTAATTTGAAATTTATTTGCTGGTGGTTCAGCTTGGTCTATATGCATTTCATTGCTGCTGTAACAACCGATGGATTTCTAATTGAATAAAGGTATAGAAAAATAAAATAGATTCATATCGAATATAAATTATTTGCTGGGTTTTGTGTGGGTTTCTAAGCATACTTACTATGCTTATTTTTCTTTTGTGATTTTCAAAAATATTATTTGTGAATTCTCAAATAGTTCTTGAAAGTCTTTGCATAAGATAATAGGTTTGTAACTATTCAAAATGTGTGGTTGAAGTCTACTGATGATTTGTTACAGCTACAATGAAATGAATATAGACCTAGCTGAACCACCAGCAAATAAATTTCAAATTAAAATATAATTATGACAATATGTCGAATAATAAATTTCTTAAATGTTAAATTTTAGATTTTATTTTTCATTTTGCCTTGTAATTACTTTTATTGTTATCCGATGGATTTCTATTTGTATAAAGGTGTAGAAAAATAAAATAGATACATATCGAATATAAATTATTTGCTGGGTTTTGTGTGGGTTTCTAAGCCTACTATGCTTATTTTTCTTTTGTGATTTTCAAAAATATTATTATTTGTGAATTCTCAAATATTTCTTGAAAGTCTTTGCATAAGATAAGAGGTTTGTGACTATTCAAAATGTGTGTTTGAAGTCTACTGATGATTTGTTACAGTAACAATGAAATGCATATAGACCAAGCTGAACCACCAGCAAATAAATTTCAAATTAAAATCATTTAATACAGAATCATAATCGCCTTCCAAATAATCCAAATCCTTAGTTTTTATTTTAATTTTATTAGTCAAACTTTGTAACAACATATAAGTTGTCGAATAGTTTTGTGATGCAAATGCTTTTTATATTTTACCTAGAATAGATGTTGAATAAGTTGTGTAAACTTTTTGGGTCATTAGTACATATTTTTAGCTGTGAAATTTCAAAACCATTTGCCATTTACAGTATTAAAATGCGTTTTTAATTCTAAGGTAAGGTCAAGGTAATTTTATTTGCGACAGCTGAATCAATAACCAACTTGAAAATCTTTATCATTATCTTGGATACTAGAAATTTGTTAAACTTATACAAAAAAAGTAAAAAAATATTGAACTAAAATGATGTTACGACTTTACTCAAAACGCGCTAACTTAGTGCGTTTTTTATAAAAAGCGCTAAGTCGAAAAAAAGCGCGTTTGACATAGTTAAAACGCGCTAAATCTAGCGCGAAAGGCTGCTGGAAAGCCAAATAAACTGCAGAAAGCAAAAACAAAGTAAACTTAAAAGCCACCACAATAATACTTATATGCATGTACCGATGGTACATCGAATAAGTAAAAATAATTAATGTGATGATCGTAAAAGATAAGCAAAAATAGTTAAACACACGGCTTAAATCTAGTTTAGGGGCACCTTCTAAAATTAAAAAAAGTATCCCATCCTATAGTAAGTTGAGAAATAAGAAAAAAAATTAAATAAAAATATTGGTGGCGAGGCTTAGTTTCCGAGTTATGGGACTCTGAAATTCTAGTACAATATTTTGATTATACGACGTTTTTCAACGAATATTACCAATATTGGTATCACAAAAATTTAGAAAAAGTACCGTATTTTATGGAAAATTTAAAAATAAGAATAAAAAATTAAACAAAAAGACTTGCGACGAGGCTTAATTATAATTTAAAATTATAATTTAATATATAATTATGGTGCTTCTCTAGACGGCACAGCCTAGTAAAAATGTTGTGCCCTGCAAAGTTTTCTTGCATAATAACGTTTTTCTGCATTGCCGGCCTTTGGCCGGGCTTAAGGATTTTCTCCACAATGGTGTTTCCCGAGACGGCGCAGCCTAGTAAAGATTTTCTGTCTTGCAAAGTTTTCTTGCCTAATAACGTTTTTCTTGCATTGCCGGCCTTTGGCCGGGCTTAAGGTTTTCTTCAGCATGGAGTTCCCCGCGACGGCGGGGGGGCCTAATAAAGATTTTCTGCATTGCAAAGTTTTCCTGCTTAATAGCGTTTTCCTGAATGACCGACAAAGAGTCTATTTTTACCATGAAACGTATTCTCAAAAGCTTTAAGATGATACCAATATTGCTCATATTCGTTGGAAAACACCGTATAATCACAACATTGTACTAGAGTTTTAGAGGCCCCAAACTCAGAAACTAAGCCTCGCCGCCAAAATTTTTATTTAATTTTTTTTTCTTATTTTTCAATTTACTATAGGATGGGATACTTTTATTTGGAACAAATCTACTTTAGTGAAGCTGCTGAAGAAAAAACTGTTATGTCCGAAAATCCTCGGAAAGGTATATTTACGGAGTTACAGACCTCCAAAGTTTTTACTGTCTTTTAGCATTTTCGTGATAAGTTTCTGATTTGTATAACAATATGGGTATCATACGAAAGATTATCAAAATTATGACACAGTAAACAAAATTTCGAGGAAAAACGGGTAGTATTTTTCCTATTTTTTTGCTCGTTTTGAAGTTAAAGGAAAATATTTACTGCCCAAAGGTTAACCTTGTTTCAAAATAAATACTAAATATTTCCTGCATAGCCGGCCTTCGGGCGCGCTTGGAGATTTTCTCCTCTATGATATTTCTCAATATGACGCGTAATAGCAAAGATTTCTGCATAGCCGGCCTTCTGCCGGGCTTAAAGATTTTCTCCTCTATGATATTCCCGATATGGCGGGTAATAGAGATTTTCTGCATAGCCGGCCTTCGGCCGGGCCTTAAGATTTTCTCCTCTGTGATATATCCCGGTATGGCGCGCAATAGTAAAAATTTTCTGCATGACCGGCCTTCGGCCGGGCTTAAAGATTTTATCCTCTATGATATTTCCCGACATTGCGCGAGTTAAGGTTTTCACACCTTTCTTGAGTAAAAAAAAAGAAAATAAAAATATCTTTTTTTTTTGAACGACAAGCGTTCGTCTTTATTCGGTATATTTTCTTAAAACTACTCATCTACAAAATGTTTCTTAAGGACTATTTATACTACTTGTACTTATAATATTCTTATCTTTAAGAGTGTTTATTTATGTATTAGTAACCCTTCGGTTAGTAATGATTCTTTGTTACAAAAATGTTTTTTTTTATAATTAGGTATTTTTCTTAAAGTAGATATTGTTATCAGTTAGAACATGTGTTTGGGTATTATTATTCCTAATTGCTTACTTACTGTCTACCAAGCATGTGGTTTTTGTACATCATGAGTTTTTCCATCTATTATATTATCATTATGATTCAATGCTGGACTTTGTACGTCTGTCTATGTCTTGTAATTACGTTTGTAAATATAATATAATTTTGTTGTTGTATATAAGATACGACATCTTAACTCTCCTCCTTCTTAAACAAGAGCGTCCCGCTCTTTCCTAGCTTTTTCTAAAACTGATTTATAATAGACGTTGTAAGCTTCTGTTTGTTTGGTTTGCTTATAAGCAATAATGTATTTAAATGTTTTCAGTCCAAATATAATTATACCTATCGTGGTTTCTATTATAAGCAAAGAGTAAGAAACTGTTCTGAAGGGATGTTCTTCATATGGTATAAGAAATCTCTGTAATGAGTCTATGTTAGTGAATGCATTTTCCTTGTCTGATTGTATTATTTTCTCTATTTCAAAATTTTCGTTGTGTTTGGTATGTATATCCTCAATTAATCTATCATGAAGTTTTCTATATGTTGTTCCATCAATGTTAACTAGGTCTGTGAAAGAAACTAGAAATGTACCTGTCATTGATTTATTTTCTACCGTATGATTTTCATCAATTAATATGTGTCCTTCATCTATTTCTAACAAGTTTTCATTATATTCCTGAATTACTGAACATTTGGTGCTCCTATTCTCAAGTAGTGGTATTGTACAATTGTTTTGAGTTTTGTTGATCTGACATATACTTTTTCCTAAATAATTTTTGCAATATTTTGTTCTGACGTAGTTAATGCCGCACAGTGCTATACTTTTATCTGTGATTACCTTCCCGTGTTTAAAGCTGAGTGGCGTTATATTAAAAAAATTGCAATGATTTGTTACAATTGGGTATTTATAAATGGCAATAATTAACTCATTAGATCTTGCTATGTGAATTGTAGAATACTCTAGTACATTTATTATTGGTATTGATGCTCGTTCTTTATTTATAACTTCCGTGACATCGTTCAAGTCGATTGCTTCTGAAAGATACTGATAATTTTTTGCGGCGTTTATAGTTCTTACCATGAGTAGTAATTGATCATGAATTTGTTGTATAATAAGATGGTTCTGAACTTTCCTTGCACCAAGTGATTCAATAAGTTTTTCGAAGCGTGAGTTCATTTGGTGTTGTATTTCATTGTTGTTAATAAGTTGATTTATTTTCTCTTCAATCGCAATTAAGTCATAATGGTCTGGGACACGTGTGATGAACTTGAGTGCTGATCCCAAAAAGTTTATTGAGCGCTTGAATATTCTATAGAACGTCGCTTTTTCTTGTTTTCCGATTTTTTAAAACTCTTCAGTTATTCCATGTTCATTCAACTGGTCTGCTAATGTTTCAATCTTCCTCAACCAGATTAGTTCTTCCGTTGTAAATGTATCTTGTTTTTTTAAAAATTGATTCGTATGGGGTAAGTATTTTTGTGAGATTCGTAATATGGAATAAAAACGTTGTTTCTTCGAATAGATATACGTCGTCAGTTTGCGTCAGAACTAACTTCTGATCCTTCACATCTCTTACTTGCACTTTTGATATTGCTTCTTGGACGGCGAATATTACCACCACGAGTAACGTCTGGTAATTCATTTTCTTTTTTAATCGTATAATTCTTAATGTTGTTCTTGTGTACAGTAACTCCCCTCTTTGCTAGGACCGTGTCCACGCGATCTTCTTCAACAATATGTTTTTTATACTTAGTGTCACCTTTCTTTCTTAAGTTCTTAATACTTGCGTTTATAAATTTTTCCTTTATCGTATTGGACACTACCAAAGTGTACCTCGCTTGGTCTGTGTTGAGTGACTGAATGTATAGTATTGTTCAGTTCTTTAACTGCTTTCCTCAGTTGAGCTTGTCTCATTTTGTATCTTTAGTATTCTTGATAGTTCTGTTATCGTCCCATGTTCTCTCTCTATTTGGCCGTTTGCTGATGATCTATATATGGGTGTGTCTATCTTTTCAATGTTGTGTTTCGCACACATTGTCTTTACTGCTGGTGTGTTCAAACATGGCTCATTGTCCGTCATGAGTCGTGTACAGCTTGGATAATTGTTTACTATTATTTCCTCTGTCTTTTCATCCATACGAGTCTTATCGGAGACTTGTCTTACTACGACATATTTAGAAAATTTATCTATAGCACAAATATATGTTTTATTTTCATTATAGTATATATCCATGTGTATGAGTTGGTTAGGTTCCGTTGGTATTGTGGCATCTCTCAAAGGTTCTTTTGTTGGATGTTTCTCATATTTACCGAACAAACATGGTGAATATTTCTTGTTAAATGCTTTGCAATGTCTTGCCATATAAGGCCAGTAACAAGTTTCCAAAATTTCCTTGATATTATTTTTATAACCTCTGTGTGCGCGGTTGTGAGTGAATTCGACGATATTATTTTCCTGTTGTTTATCAATTATGTCTTTTAATTTAATCGGTGTGCAAACAAATTGTATATTTATGAAACTATTTTTTAGTATGGGGCCGACTAAATATAAAGTTTCGGCTGTTGCATGTATGGCTGCAGCTCGATTGGGTACGATTATCTTTTTTAATTGTTTAATTAATTCCTGTTCATTGGTGTAATTTACTGTGTGTCTGACTCTTTTTGGGAAGACTGTACGAGTTCTAACTTCGTTAATATGTTTATTTGGTACTAATTCAATTTGTACACCGTATGCGTTAAGTGGAGTATTAACGGTTTTGAAAATATTTTCTGCTGATGATTCTGCTCAATGTATTGTATCTTCTGACGTAGTACTTAGTACATTAATAACCTGTCTTGACAATGCATCAGCTACAACATTTTCTTTACCTGGTTTATATTGAAGTTTAGCACCATACTCTTCTATTATGTTTTTCCACCGTTTTAGCTTTGTGTTCGGATTTCTGTCCGAAACGGAAAATGTTAGTGACTGATGGTCACTAACTTAACATATATACTGTTAAGTCTGGACTTCCGTAAACGTAGTTTCTGAATTTTTGTAATGCCCAAATTATGGCCAATAATTCCTTTACGTTAGTACTGTAATTTTCCTCAGTACTTGTCAAGGTTCTGCTGATAAAAGCAATTGGTTTACCTAGTTGCGTTAATACTGCACATAAAGCTACGTTTGATGCATATGTAGTGAATTCAAATGGTTTATCAACTCTGGGTTGTTGAAGTTCCTCTTGTTCCTTCAAACAATTTTTTAGTTTATTGAACGCATCTATGGCCGGTTGGTCTAATTTTATTATAGTATTTTTGCTTTGATTTTTTGTGACATTACCATTTTCTCCTCTTAAATGAACAGTAAGTGGCTTAGCTATTGTTGCATAGTTCCTTACAAACTTACGGTAGTAACCTGTCATTCCTAGAAAACCTCTAAGTTCCTTTAAGTTTTGTGGAATGGGCAAGTTATCTATTGCTTCGATTTTTTCCGGATTTGTTGAGATCTTTCCATGCTTAATTACATGTCCTAAGTATTCTACTTCTGTTTCAAAAATCTTACTTTTCTCCCTGGATATTCTTAAAGTTGCTTTATATAGGGCTTCGAAGATAATTTCAATAGGTTTCATATGCTCCTCACCCGATGATGAATATATTAAAACGTCATCAATATAGACATAGGCAAATTTTCCAATGTAATCGCGAAGTATTTCATGTACGCATCTTTGAAAAATGGCAGGAGCATTTTTTAAACCGGAAGGCATTCTTTTGTATTCATAATGTCCACCTAATACAGAGAAAGCTGTCTTTTCCTGATCAGAGTCTTTAATTTTTATTTGATGGAATCCTGATTCCAAATCAAGTGTCGTAAATAGCGAAGCCTGTCCTAAATTTTGCAGTACTGTAGTAATATCTGGTATAGGATATCTGTCTGCTATTGTGTTTTTATTTAGCTTTTGAAAGTCTACAACCATTCTACGCTTGGGTTTACAGGATTCGTCTAAACCTTTTTTAGGGACTGTCCAAATCGGTGAGTTAAAAGGGCTATTACTTTTTGAAATGATACCCTCATCAAGTAATCTTTTAACTTCCTTATTGACAAATTCATTGTTAGCTATTGGGTATGGGTACTGTTTTGTATAAATGGGATCTTCTGTCACAGTTCTAATTGTCGCCTCTAGCAGATTTGTAAAAGGTAATGGCCCAATGCCATTGTTTTCTTCCATTAACTCATCTATTCTTCTTCTATAATTTTCATATTTTTCATTAACTAAATAATTAAGTTCAACTGTTTCTTCTGCCCCTAATTTAAGTATCATTTTATCTAAATCTATTTTTCCTTTTAATGTCCTTAATCCTTTGTAACCCAATAATATATCAAAATCTTTTAATTCATTTGTTTCATAAAAATCTAATACTTTGTTAAATATTTTAGCAGCTTGTTTCTTTTTCAAAATGGATGTACCGTGAATTGAATAAACCTTAAGATTTTCTTTTAAATTTTCTGATTCGCCTAACTTAATATTTGAATTTACATAATTATGGGTTGCGCCTGTGTCAACTAGTACAAGGTGAGACAAGGCAACCCGTATCTTAGTTTAAATGCTTAAAAGGATTTTTTTCTTTATTACTTACAATATTTGATGAGTTTCCGATTTCTACATACATGTCATCTTTGTCATCTTCCATGCATAGGTTTTTCGTTCTCATAGTTTTTCGTTGCTGATAGTTGCCACTGGGTTCTCGTTGCCTTTTAGCTATATTGGAGTTGTAAGTACCTTGTTGGTTGAAGCTCGATTGCTGATGGTTATATCGTTGTTGTTGTGTTGATCTGTTGTTGATCCAAGGTTTTGATACAAACTGTCGAGTATTTCCTGATGATACATCCATTGGTTCTGGACGAGTATAATTCTGTTGATGATGATGTTCATGTTGTTTGAATATTGTTATATTCGGACGCCTTTGAAATTTTTGTCTAGGTTGATCCTTTGGACGAGAATATCCTTCCTGTCTAGGTTCTTCATAACTTAGATTTAGTCGCCTGTGTTCGTTATCATGCTCAATTGTCCTTGCGATTGCATATGCATGTTCTAAATCTTTAATTTGATTACTATATAGAGTGGATCTTATATAAGAGTTTTTTATTCCATCCTTAAATACTCTAACTGCTTCCTGAACAGCTTCGTTCATCATTATTTCAACTGTAGTGCCTGGATAACCAGACATTGACAACTTTGATGTTATTAATATTAATGATTTGTTTATATCATCATGATATTGCGAAAGGGTTTTGTTCCCTTGTGTTATTCTTCTTAGTTCGTCTTGTAAAACATAGAGTGGTCGTTGGTCTGCATACGTATAATCCAGACGATTTTTATGGCCTCCCAGTTAAATATAGTATTGTGGTTAATTAAGACGTCTGAGGCTGGACCCCTAATTTTTGTCTTTACAATAGATAGTGCCTCACAATATCTGTTTGATGCCTCGTGCTGCTTAATACTATCCATCAGTCTACACACATCTCCCCTCCATGATCTGTATTCAAACTGGTTACCCTTGAATTCAGGCAGTGCTTTGAATACATCCAAGATTATTTCACCCGGTGAGCTATACGTCATACCGATGGGATGCAGAGGTTGTATTGCGACTGGAGCCAGAGGATTTGTTGGCAGTTGATTCACTTTATTTTCGAGTTGCTGGTTCTTTGAGACCAAGTTTTCTATGGTCAATTGCATTAGTGCAATTTGTTGTGTTAGTGCTTCCATACTGTTTAGTTGATTAGTCGTTGGTTCCTTTTCCAATTTTATTCTGTTGTTATCGAAATTAGCTTGCCTTCTCTTCGACATAAGTATTTTAATCTTCTCTATTTTTTTTCTAGAGCACGAATTTTCTTTATCGTGGTCAGAGTTCACAAGTAAGACCTTCCTTTGCCTAAGTTGTGCTTCAATAGAGTCTTTGGGTTACTTTCCAAGAGTCAGTGTTTGTTATTTTGTGGTCCTTATTAGGGATAGCTTTCCCAGATTTGCTCTTCGGAGAATAACAATATGTTAGTCTCCTGGCAGGATCGCCAGTTAAGGTTTTCACACCTTTCTTGAGTAAAAAAAAAAGAAAATAAAAATATATTTTTTTTTAACGACAAGCGTTCGTCTTTATTCGGTATATTTTCTTAAAACTACTCATCTACAAAATGTTTCTTAAGGACTATTTATACTACTTGTACTTATCATATTCTTATCTTGAAGAGTGTTTATTTATGTATTAGTAACCCTTGGGTTAGTAATGATTCTTTGTTACAAAAATGTGTTTTTTTATAATTAGGTATTTTTCTTAAAGTAGATATTGTTATCAGTTAGCACATGTGTTTGGGTATTATTATTCCTAATTGCTTACTTACTGTCTACCAAGCACATGGTTTTTGTACATCATGGGTTTTTCCATCAATTATATTATCATTATGATTCAATGCTGGACTTTGTACGTCTGTCTATGTCTTGTAATTACGTTTGTAAATATAATATAATTTTGTTGTTGTATATAAGATACGACATCTTAACTTGCGCAATAGTAAATATTTACTGCATAGCCGGCCTTCGGCCGGGATTAAAGATTTTCTCCTCTATGATATATCCCGATATGCCGCGATTTAAAGCTTTACACTTTTTTTGAATTAAAAAAATATATTTTCTTAACTCGGATGAGTTATTCTTAGTTCTTATGCTAATAATAAACTGACTTACAATTTTGAAATACCTTTCTTAAATACTAAAAAATACATGTCTTTGTTTCTTACATTTAAGTATTAGAATAAAACATATCTTTGTTTCTTATATTTAGGTATTAAAATAAACTTTTTGCGTGAAATTGAATAAATAAAACAATTGGTATTAAATTTAAAAAACAAGGAGAAGTATTCTCAATTTTTTTATATTACCTTTTTTTATTTATTCGTTAGAATCTATGTAAAAACTCCAACACAAAGATAAATCCTAACGAATTGCCAACTAGACAGAACGAAAATTGTATTATTTTAAATTGAACTTAAACATTGCCGGCCACCTTGAAACATCAAAGTTGTTGCAAACAAAATAACTTAAAAACTTAAAAAAAACTATAAACTCTATTTATTTAAAATTCATTTAATTCCTTTTTTTCATAAACAATTTATACTGGCAGAATTTTCCATAGAACAAAGTCTATGGGATGTAGTTTTCTGCAGACTACATACCGCACCCATGTGGGTAGGGTTTTAAAAACCAAATATTTGTCCCCTTAAAAAGGAGACTGGCCAGAAATGATCCAACCAAATATGGTATACTGAGCCAACGGAAACCCAGGGTTCGAATAGATTTTGCTTTTCAAAATAAGAGGAGCGACTTCCGGACCTATCACAAGCGCGACTCTTCCCGAAACGTTAAAATGAGGGTCCGCCAAATGCATACCTGCAAAATGTTCAAGAATGGAATTGTCAACCGTTTGGATCGGTGTAATCACTCCTTTCATTTTTCGTGCCTTAACGGTTAGCTGGACATGTTGGGATGAGTCATGTATTGTGCTAATGCGGACACACGAAGTGGTTTCCTGGTCCATGGTGGACACAGGTAGCTTAAGGTTTTTAACCAAGCTGTCACAAACGTAGCTCATACTGCAACAAAGGTCGATGACTGCTCGTACCGGTATAGATTTGTTTCCCGCTTTTAAAAATACCTTAACCGTAGGGGAAAAGGTTACCACGTGCCGAATAGGCAAATTAATAATGGGGGGTAACGCGGACGGATTTTGCGTAACAAATTGACATTGTTTCCTTTGCTGGCCCTTTGAGGTCGTCCTCTTTTCTGAGTGTAAGAGAGAATGGTGCTTCCCCTTACACTTTTTGCACTGACCTTGGCTTTTACAGTCGCGCGCCACATGATCGTGCGAAAGGCATCACCACTTCCATTGCTTCCTCGTAGAAGGTTAGCAAAAATTTAAATATATATATATTTAACTAGTCAGAATGACTAGTTTTGTGATCGGTCGCTTTACAATTCCGTTTTCCGTACGTATGTCCGCGATGCGTACATGATTATCACTTCCTGGGTAAGTACGAATGACTGCCTAATTTCCAAGAAGTCGGAGAAAGTTGCTCATTCCGAATGACTACTAAATCCCATACAACTATATCACGCTCAGGATATTTCCATTTATATCGCTTGTGTAAGTTAGATAAATACTCTTCTTTCAATCTGAGACAGAAATATTGAGCAAATGCTTTAATTTTGCGATACCTGTTCACTATACTAATCGGAGATTCCAGAATAGATGGTTCAGGAGGAGCCAGAATTGGAGATCCAATCAAAAAATGACCTGGGATGAGAGCCACAGGCTCATTAGGATTATCATTCAGAGCGGGCGAGAGTTAAGGCATGCCTCTATACGTGCAAGGACTGTAGAAAGTTCCTCAAAAGTGTATTTAATTGATTGAACCTCTTTGCGAAAGTGAAGTTTGAAACTTTTAACTCCCGCTTCCCACAAACCTCCCATATGGGGTGCACCTGCAGGAATGAATCGCCATGAAAGGCCGTTAATTCCAAAAACCGAACACATTCTAGCTCGACTCTCTGCCAAAAATGTCCTAAGTCCCTTTCTAGTTCTCTAGAAGCCCCAACACAATTTGTACCATTATCGGAAAATATGGGATGCGGGCAACCACGTCTCGAAACGAAAGCGATTAAATACCGCTAAAAACCTATCCGTTGTTAAGTCCGACGTGACCTCCAAATGAATTGCTTTAGTAGAAAAGCACACAAAAATACAAACGTATGCCTTTAAAGTCTGACTAGATCTAGCACCGGAACTTTTCATATCAAATGGACCGGCGAAGTCCACACCAGTGTTAGTAAACGGTCTATCCAAAGTAGTCCTTTCCGGAGGCAGAGCTCCCAAGATTTGACTACATGAGCGTTTACGATCAAGTACAAAACGTTTGCATCATTGATGATTGATGATTCAGTTCTCGTTGTACCTTCATAGTGAACTAACGTCATAGCGGAGTTTTTTTTTTACATACATACTAAACAAAAAAAATCATATAAAAGAAAATATTCATAATACATATTATTACCTTTGATAAATAAGCTTTAATTGCTTTGTTAATATTTTTTTGCATAGACATAAATAACAAAAACAAAAAAAACCGTAATAAAAAAAAACAAACAAACAAACAAAAGTGCCCTTGAGGAATACTCTATATGAGTACCTCAAAAACAAATAAATGTGAAGTGAGTTATAACGGCAGAAATGCCTATTTTTGCGAGTTCTGATGCTCATAATGATAACAATAAAAATAAAAAACCTGATGATAGACTTACTGTGAGTTCGGAAGCTCTTAATAAAAATAAAAAATCTGATGATAAACTTTTTCTAACAACAAATTCACTTTTTCGCTTTGTCCAATGACTACTTAGTGATTCTTTAACATTACAGTTGCCTAGTACTTCGTCACTTAAGCCATTGAAATCATTCGCTTCGGGCTGTTCATCACCTAACCAAGTTATCACTACAGATAACAGTAGCTCAAAACCAAAGGTACAAGCCGGAATGGACAGATATATAACCGTGGTAAAGCGTGGGCGAAGCCCGAATTCTTCTAAAATTTCATCTGTTCCAAAGATGTCTAGAGATAAGAGCGCATCATCCACGAATCGCCAAAATCGTTTTTCATTATTGCAAGACGATAACGACAAGACCGCTTCATCATCTCAGAAGTCTTTTAAGCCACCACCTATATACGTGAGGGACAAAAATTCCAACGCGCTTCTAACAAAACTACTGTCGACCATTGGTGAAAATACTTTTCACGCAATTCCAATTAAACGAGGTAATATTGATGAAACTAAAATCCAAATATACGATGAAAACAATTTCCGAAAAATTGTAAATGATTTTGAAAAAAATAAAACAAACTTTTACACATACCAACTTAAGAGTGCTAAAGGCCTACAGATAGTACTAAAGGGCGTAGATTCATATGTTGAACCCGAAGAAGTAAAATGTGCACTTCTAGACCAAGGATTAAAGGTAAAAAATGTTACTAATATAATTAACAGAGAAAAGGTCGCCCAACCCCTATTTCGCATTGAACTAAATCCGAATGACATACAATTGAAAAAAAATTAAAACCATCCAATTTATAGCGTAAAGTTTCTGTTACACCGAAAATCACAGTTGAAGAGCCACGTAAGCGTTCAGGTCCTGTACAGTGCCATAATTGCCAAGAATATGGCCATACAAAAACTTACTGCAATTTACCTACAGTTTGTGTTATCTGCGGTGAATTTCATGGTACTGCTAGCTGCACTAAGCCAAAAGATCAAGCAGAAAAAAAATGTAGTAATTGTTTAGGTAATCACACCGCTAACTATAGAGGATGCCCTGTATATTCTGTTGTTAAACAGACTATGAGTCAAAAACCTAAATTAGCTCCAGCCCAACCATTAAACGCGTACTTCGCATCTTTTGCTCAAGTGAAACAACCAGTTACTTCACGTGTATCGTATGCCGATGCTGCTGAGGCTAGGCTTTAACTTTAGTCGCCTTGAAGCTACTATTGAGAATCTGGTGCTAACTATAAACAACTTTACAACAAATATGACTAGCATGATACAAGAAATGCTGCGAATGCAGAATACACTGCTTCAAGCATTCGTTAACAAACCATGAACATGTTAAAACTATGTTTCTGGAACGCAAACGGCATTCGCCAGCATAAAAATGAACTTGAGCACTTCCTCATGGAAAAAAATATTGATATAATGTTGGTCTCTGAGACTCACTTGACTTCAAGGAGCTTATTTAAAATAAATGGTTACATTCTATATGATTCAAGGGACCCGAGGGGGAGAGCATGCGGTGGGTCAGCAATTCTAATTAAGTCAAGACTCAAACACTATGTCCTTGATAACATTTGTGAAGAACATCTACAAGCAACAAATATTTGTGTCGAAAATTTTGTTAAAAATTTCGTGATATAAACAATTTACTCCTCTCCCAGATTCGCAATTACTGAGGATCAATTCGAGAAATTCTACAAATCTCTTGGCCCTTGTTTTGTAGCAGATGGGGACTACAATGCAAAACATACGTTCTGGGCTTCGCGTCTAATTACACCTAGAGGTCGGGCATTGTTCAACACAATTTCAAAAATGGGCTTGGACGTCATTTCAAGTGGGGAGCCCACTTACTGGACTACGGACATACAAACAATTCCGGATGTTATAGAGTTTGGAGTCAAAAAAATATCACTAGGGAATTAATTCATGTTGAAGCTTCTGTAGATCTATCCTCCGATCACTCTCCCACGATTGTTACAATTTGTAGCCCACTAAGAAGTGACTTCCCTGTCCCATATGTAAAGATGATCAACCGTATTAATTGGCTTGGGTTCAAAAAATACCTCAGTAGCCATTGTACGGAAAATATTAACCTAAGAACACCAGGTGATATTGAATCTAACATTGAAAATTTTAACGAACATATTAAACAGGCTGCTGAACATGCCACTACCTCCTATCCGCAGTCTGGGTTTAATAAAATTTATTCCAGCGATATTGAACATCTCGTGTGTGAAAAAGGACAGCTAGAAGGGAATGGCAACAGCACAGATCACCCCAAAATAAAAATAGATTTAAAGAGTGCACTAGACGACTCCAAGAGCTGCTGGCATATGAAAAAACTGTGTCTTAAAAATTAGCTGGAAAATCTTGATGTTACACCTGCATCTAATAACTCCTTGTGGCTAGCTGCTAGAAAGCTTAAAACACCCGTTGAATATAGACCACCTCTGCTCACTTCCACCGGAGGTTGGGCCAGATGCGATACTGGAAAAGGTAACATATTTGTTGAGTATTTAAAATCCGTATTTACCCCAAACACATATACTGGTGTTGTTGATTTACCAAGTGTAGTTGCGCTACCCCGTCGACACATAAAATTTAAGACGCGTGATGTTCAGACACTAATTGCTGAACTCACCCCGAAGAAAGCTCCAGGTATTGATGGAATAAGTAACAATATGCTGATAAATTTGCCCCATATTGCAATTAGAATCCTGTTATTTATTTTTAACGCCATTTTACGACTGGAGTATTATCCACAAAGCTGGAAGCTTGATAAGTTCAAAATGATTCCAAAGCCGGGCAAAGACCTTACCAAGGCTGAGTCATACAGGCCAATGAGTCTGCTATCAACAATGTCAAAACTCTTCGAAAAGCTGATCATGACAAAATTGTCCCCAATTTTAACTGATAGTGGGTGCATCCCAGACCATCAATTTGGATTTAGAAGTCAACATAGCACCATTGAACAAACTCATAGATTGGTGCAATTTATAAGAACTTTTGAAGAAAAAATGTATTGTTCTGCCCTGTTTATTGATAAAGTGTGGCATGAAGGCCTTATTTTAAAATTAAAATCATATTTACCAATAAATTTTCTGAATTTATGAGAAAGCTACATAACTACCTGAAAGTTTACGATTGTGGAAGGAGAATTCATGAGTCTGCCCCAATCTATATCATCCGGTGTGCCACAGGGGAGCATATTGGGGCCAGTTTTGTATTTGATTTATACTTGTGATATGCCTTTGAGCAGCAATATCCATACATCTACGTTTGCCGATGATACAGCCTGCCTTAGTATGCACAAAAACCCCCACGAGGCTTCCCGATATCTTCAGGAACATATTACACAGTTGGAAATCTGGTTGAACTTATGGAGAATTAAAGTCAATGAACAAAAGTGTGTCCATGCAACGTTTACCTTAAAAAGAGATACTTGTTCCTCCATTCGAATCAACAATCAAAATATCCCCAAGTGAAATACCTTGGTATACACCTTGATCGAAGGCTTACATGGAAACATCATATTGACTTTAAGCTAACTCAGATGAAACTTAATTTATCTCAAATTCATTGGTTGATTGGCAGAAATTCAACACTTAGTCTGGACTGCAAACTTTTAATATACAAGTCGCTTTTGAAGCCAATATGGTGTTACGGTATCCAGTTATGGGGCACTGCTTCAGCTTGCAATGTAGAGAGAATTCAACGAAGACAAAACAAAATTTTAAAGTTAATAACATCTGCCATGGAGCAGATTAAGAATTAAAATTTGCATCGTGATTTAAAAATGCCACTAGTGACTGAAGAAATTGCAAAATATGCAGGCAAATATTTAACAAAACTCGAGTCACATCCTAATCCGCTTGCTCGTAATATTTTGAACTTTACTGGTCACATCCGCCTAAAAAAGAGGGACACAAGGGCTATTTTACTCAACACTCTAGATGGAAATGCTTGAAAATACATTTAATTTTCCTTTTTGATTATCACTACTTTGTATTATTTAAACTATCACAAGTTTTGGCTAAATAATTATATATTTTAGCTTTAAGATTTGATCACTTATTGTTAGTTCATATTTGAAGATACAATAAATAAATATATGTTAAAAAAAACGTTTATAACATATAATTTTTTTTTAATGTTAAAACTTAAATAATCATGGTGATAAAGACCTAAATTATTATTATATTTCACATTTTATTAATTACAATAATTTTAAATGAAGAATGTTAATGTAACGTTTAAAATATGCAGCATTAAATAATTTAAAATGTGAAAGGTGAAGTAGAGGGTATGGTATAGGTATATTTTTAATTAATTTTAATCGGGCTGACAAACTACATACCACTCATTTCAGCATGGTGGGTGGGCATGAAACGAGTATAGCGAATTTCATCTCAAGTTATTCTCGATTACCAACCACGTCTTTTATTTTCCTTTTTTAATCACTATTTCTATTTTGCTACCTAAAGTAAATAAAATCCCTCATAACGATTTCAGTATCTTAAACCTTTGATTTCTTGGGAACACCGAACACCCCCAACGACGAGTACGGCCGAGAAATACTAGGTAGCTACGTTCCCAGAATAAAATAATTTATAAATCGTTACACGTTACAAAATCAATAATAATAAAGTATTTTTCAAAATTTCCTATGAAAGGTTCTTGTAGTATGAATACTTATGTATATGTTTTTAACCCTTATACGAAGTACAAGGTCCACAGGGACCTACTTCTACTTTTATGGAATTTTATATGAAAACGCATTTTTGTACATATTTTTGTTTTTATTTATTATTATTTACTAATTATATATGTATAATGAATGTTAGAAAAAAATTTTTTTATATAGCTGTAACATTAAAACTCAGCCTAAAAAACTATTGTTGTGTAGATTGTCCCTCGTCCAACATATTTTCTGTGCAGGTGTAGCATCGATGCATAAGTGTTGAATGCTCTGGACAAACTGGATTGTTACAGGAATGTTAATTGGGCCTCTGTTTTCCGCTGCCGTCCGTACTCAGAACGGCATAGGCGACATGACGTTCTGTTCGTTCTAGACGCAAACGACGGTGCAGCTCCTTCTGCCGGTCTTGATAATATTTAAAAAGAACAAAATTATGTAGTTATTCTGCTTTTAAAAATTAAAATTGTTTTTTTCTTACCTTTACATCAAATGCTTCCATTGCATTCCGTATCCTTGGATATGCGGTTATGCGGTTGTTCAGCGCTCGTTCCTCTATGTTTGGTAGTGCCAATTGTCTTGTCAGCATCAGTACGAATGACCGTCGTCTTTCACTTCTTTTTATTGGCTTCATCTCGTATGAAATAAATGCAGCTAATGCAGCAATGTCCACCATATTATAAAACATTGCCAATGGCCAGCGGTTTGTTGAGCGGTTGCATGTATATGTGCCAAGCATCTGCTCCATTGTATTAACGCCTGATTTGTTGGCGTTGTAATCCAAAATAGCAAACGGCTTCTTCTTTTCAGTTTGCATGTCCACATCGCAAGTATAATATTGTGTCGACGTCAAAATTTCCGCTTTGTTCTTCTTGGGCACATATGAACATAGTGCTATATCACCTTCGTTGAAGCCGAACAATGTGCTGTTGACAGGATGAGTATGACTTTTTTTGTATTCCCGAGGCACACATGTCTTATTCGAGTGCACTGTTCCAACATATGCGGTGTTCTTCCTGATCAAAGTAAGCGTCTTCGGGGATGACCGAGTGGGATATGGTAGAGGGATCATATGTGGTTTCCACTGGTCCCGGATTCCTCCTTGTGTAGTCGACCACGTTATGAGCACGAGTATGGGAAGTCGGTGGTGCATTTTTAGTCCATTTGATGCCATCTTTTTAAATGAAGTAATTGTCACTTTTTTGCTGAGCATCAGTTTCTTCCTCTTCATACTAATATCTTCATTGATGTCTGTATGTGATTCAGTTTCCGCATCCCAATCATCAACATGAAAATTAGCTTGATATGTGAAATCGTCATCATCCGCACCTTCAAGACCAAATGCAGGAATAGCACCTTCATCGTCATCACTCATCTCCGCACTCATGAAGGCTGCAAGTCTATCATCCGCTGCACGTCTTTCATCCTCACTCATTGGCTGGTAGCGTGTACTACGACGTACCACAATTTCAGCAATGTCTAAATTTTCCTCTGCCATTGTATTGTACTTTTATGTCTCCTTATAAAACTCAAAATACAATTTCGCACTCGATGTTCACTGTCTCAACTTTCACTGATTTGGTTTACGACACTAGAGCCGCTTTTATACCCTTTTCTACGTCTACCTGTCTTCTAGCTTGTACATCTGCGTCTATTTGAGAGTAAGAGTAGGTAAGAGTATGCGTAAAAAGTAAGGGTATATTCAAACAACTCAAAAGGGACGGTAACAAAAATTCAAAAGGGGACGGAAAGTTTATTATGTTTCAAGGAAAGACAAAATAAAATAATCCAAAAAGTAACTAAAATTCAAGGAACACGTTTGTGATGTGTTCAAACAATAAAACAAGCCAAAAAACAGTGCATTTATTAACGATTTCTTGAAATTTCAGTACAAGGTCGCAGCGGACCTTTTCACATGTTCCCGTACTAAACACATTTAAATCTCAATAGAAACTGAACTATTGGTCAGATCGCTTTGAATTTTTTTTAAACAATTCTAGATAACATTTCCTTGGAATACATGTGCGGGTCGGGTATACTTCCCATGGACCATCAAGGAGTAATATCAGTTTGGAAATGAAAAAGGTCCCCAGGGACCTTCTCACCCGCCAGAGGGTTAACTATTCATTCCTTTTTATATATATTTAAGCTTTTATGTTATTTTCGTTCCTTGCAATAAAAAAAGATGCATTCGTAATTACGTCCGTTTGAATTTCTTTAATAAAGTCTTCATTTATTATCACAGAGGTCTAAATATTTGCGTGGACATGTAGTTTGATAAAAAACCATAATCAATCAAAAACTCTATTTCGAATTTTTGTGTAGTTACGTTCGTTTGCATTTAAGGTGACGATATGTGGTTGAGGGTTTGTTTATAAAATATATTATATATTTTTGGTAAACAAACGCACACAACCACATATGTATATTGAAGATGAATATTGATGTGTCCGGCACCCGCTTAAGAAATACCCTGTTGGAAGTTACGTTAACCTTAAACTAACTTTAAGCTAACTATTTCGCAACCAGTACTGACTGACACTTGAATTACTTTTCATTGCCGGTATTCGATGTTTGTTGCAAACAGTAATGCGTAAGTGCAAATGCAAAATATCGTAGCTTTTCTTTAGATTGTGTGTATTTGTTGTTGGACTTTAAAAAAAGCAACGATATTTTGCATTTAAACTTACGGAAGACCATTTTGCATTAAACATCGAATACCGCCATTGTAATCAACTGACTACTTTAACATTGCGATGTCCTAGGCGGTAGTCAATGGTCTCGCTCTGCACTACTTTCAGCTAACTTAAAGTTGATTTTTTTAACTCACTTGTTAGTCAGTGAATTAAAAAAAATTTCTGGTGTCCGAACATTTATCATCCATCAAACGTTGTATACTCAACGCGCTACTCAGCTACGGTACCATCTAAAATAATAACAGCAAAATGTTAATATAAAACTGAAATGAGAATAAATTTGTTGGCTCTGATCAAATTCGATTACGTACTCAACTTAAGAATTAATTTTGAGTTTGGTCTGGATGAAATTGCAGTTAGCTTTTAGTTAGTCTAAAGCAGGTGTCAGACATATCAATATTCAGCTTCAATATATGTGGTTGTGTGCATTTGTTTACTGTCATATTATATATTATTTTATACTACTTGTTTGATAAATTTTCATATATGTTTTAAAATTGGCTTTTGTTTCTCAATCATTATTGTATTGAAAAATTATTGTTTGATATAGCATTCAAATTCAGTTAAATAAAACTATTCACTTTTGAGAAAGCAAATAATAATATTGTGTCAGATGTGGAAATACAAAATAAATATTTTTAAAGAAAAGAAGAACAAATAGACGATTTTTTTAATTTCCCAGTAAAAAAAGAGACTCCAAAAAAGTCATGAAAATGTAGAGTTTACGATGCGGAAGTAGTGCAAATTTCGATCCGATCTAATGATTTTTACATAGGGTTGTCATTGCAAGAAGTTCTCTTTTTCGATGCCTGGTCACTGAATTGGAAGCGATATTAAGAAAAATTCCCTTTTTGGTGTTCTATGATAATATTTTCATCCAGGAAAATTGGTAAATAGTTGCCTTTTTTAACAATTCGTTTCTTTTTATACGAATTTAAGCCCGAAACAGTGTTTTCATGTAAATTTAAGCAAATAACTTTTAAATTTTAGACTAAAAATAATTCATAAATTTCTTTAAAAAAATAAATTTTTTTTAAAATTCTGGTAAGTATTTTCTAACACTATGGAGGAGTTACAAGGTTTTGTGTGACTAAAATAAGCTTCTAAATGGTTTTTTGCTCACTCTCGGCAAATTAAAAATATCGATTTCTTGGAAGCAATGAAAATGTACTTCCGCTAGAATGACTTCCATTTTTTTTCACTGGGTTGAATATTCTATAGAAGAAAGATGACTGCAGTACAACAAATAAAAGAACAAATAGAACAACTTAAATTAATGATCCAAAATGGAACACAAATTGCCTCAAATCCCACTCCCCCAACCAATTGATATCAAATTTGGAGATATATCAGAAAACTTCAAAAATTTTAAAAATCAGTGGGAGCTATAAATACAAGCATCAGGTTTGTCAACACAAAACGAAGATAGAAAGAAAGCAATTTTACTTACAGCAATTGGTACCGATGTGTTCAAACGTTATGGTAATATGCCAATTAGTGACGAAGAAAAAAGAATTGCAGATGACTTATTGAAAGCCTCAGAAAAAAACGTAACACCATCAATCAACAAAACGTATGTAAGAGCATTGTTTAATATGGCAAAACAAGAAGACATATGATGAATATTTCAATCGACTACGAAGTATGATAAAAAATGCACAATACGGAGAATTACAAGATGATTTACTTACTGCTCGATAGGATAATTTGTTCAATAAAGGATCACAATGTTAGAGAAAAGTTGTGGTTAGATAAAGACATAACATTAGCTAAATCAATAGAAATGTGTAGATCAAGAGAGGTTTCCGAAAAACAACTTAAAGGACTTGATGGTAATACAAGTAATACTATGGAAGTTAACAAATTACAGAGAACACATAACACAGTTTACAACAAAATAATTATACCAAACAACAATACAAATGTAAATTCTGTGCTAACGATTACCATGACAATTTAGAAATCTGCCCAGCCAGAAAGGTTTATTGTCACAAATGCAACAAGAGAGGTCACTATGCAAGTGTATGTATGCTGGATGGTTATAACAAGCACAGTAATATGAGAAGCGTGAACCAATTTCAAACAAATACCGAACAGCAAGAGCCTGAAGACAAATTTGAGTATATATTGAATGTGTCAGGGGGCAGTTTCTCAAAAGGATTATTAAAAAATTTGGTTATAATCAGTGAACAATGTGAGTCAAAAATCATCAAAACACAACTAGATACTGGAGCATCGTGTAATGTTATAGGACTAAACACTGGATCATAACACAGAAATTGAACAAACTATTATACAATTAAAAACAATTGAAGGTAATGAAATCTCAACTATAGGAATAACAAAATTAACAGTCAAAAATAATGTAAATGAAGCATTTTTTATGTAATAAAAAAAGACCACTGTCCACTCTTGTCAACTGAAGCGTGCCAACAACTTAGACTTATTGAAATATGTAAAGAAAATTATAAGGACGTTTTTGAGGGATTAGGCAAATTAGACGGACAGGTACACTTAGAAATTGACAAAAATATAACACCAAAATTTGAATCACCACGGAGAATCCCAATGGCGCTAAGAGAAAACCTAAGATTAGCATTATAAGAAATGGAGACAGCAGGAGTAATAAAAAAAGAGCCTGCACATTCGCACTGGGTGAGCAACATCGTAAAGAAAATCAATAATAAGATTAGAATCTGTATTAATCCGAGAGAATTAAATAAAACTCAGAGACGTCAAATATCAACTCCAAACAATGGAAGAAATACTTACAGAACTAGCAGGCGCAAAAGTCTTTAGTATGCTTGATGCAAGAAATGGATTTGGCAGGTGGAATTGGATGAAATAAGCAACAAAATGATAACATTTTGGACTCAATTCGGAAAGTACCGCTTTCAGCGAATGCCGTTTGGAATAAAACCTGCTATGGAAATTTTTCAAATGAAGCAAAATCAGCGTGTAGCTTGTATAGCAGATGATATTCTAGTAGTTGGAAAAGGGAAAAATATTGAAGAAGCAACAAAAGACCACAATAAAAACTTGGAGAAGCTACTAGAAAAGCTCAAAACAGAAAATTTGAAGATAAATAGAGACAAAATAAGAATTTGCCAAACCAACTTAAAATTTTTCGGTCATATCTTAATAGATAAAGGTATGAAACCTGATCCTGACAAAGTGAACGCCATTGTAAATATTTTTAAGCCGAAAAATAAAAAAGAGACTTTATGTTTTCTGGGCATGACGACTTACTTAGGCAAGTTCATACCAAATATGTCGGAAATATCAGAACCTCTTAGGAATATATTACGCTTATAAAAAGAGAATTTATGTGGAGCAATAAACAAGAGAATGCCTTCGAAAATATAAAAACAGCACTGTCAACAACACCGGTGCTACAATATTTTGATATTAGAAAGTAAGTAACAATACAAACGGATGCATCATCATTCGCAATTGGATGTACACTCATACAGGATGGACATCCAGTTATTTGTGCATCAAAAACTCTTACACCAACACAAAGAAGTTATGCGCAAATTGAGAAAGAGATGCTGGCAATTCTCTTTGCATGCAAAAGATTTCATCAGTATATTTGCGGCAAAAAAGATGTGCTAATTGAAACTGATCACGCTCCATTGACAAATATTTTTAAAAAACCTTTATTGAAGACACCAAAGAGACTACAATCTATGATCTTAACATTACAACGGTAAAATTTTCGTGTAAAATATACCAAAGACACTCAAATGCTTATAGCTGATACCTTGTCAAGAGCACCAAGCGAAAACAACAATGATGAAAAGCTAATTGAAATTTATAAAATAGAAAAAGAACTGGATGCATGCAATTATTTGGAACACAAGAGAATAAGCAATAAAATGATCACAAAACTTCAAAGAACCACTGCTGATGATGATGATGATGTTATGAAAATTTTGGTAAAATACATAAAGGATGGGTGGCCGGTTAACAAGTCTGAAACAAATGAAACCATTAGAATGTACTGGAATATCCGCGATGAATTAGTATATAATAACAAACTTGTGTTCAAAGGCAATAGAATAAAAATTCCACAAGAGATGAGAAATGAGATTATTGAGCGTCTACACATTCCACATTTGGGTATTGAATCTACTTTGAAGCTGGCAAGGGAGACAGTAAGCAATAAATATGCTAGGAATCAACAAAAAGAGCCGCTAGTATTGACTGAAATACCTAGGTCACCGTTCGAGATTGTGTCAATGGACATATGTGAAATTAACTTCAAAGATGAAAAGAAAAATTTCTTTATAACCGTAGATCACTATTCAGATTTTTTCGAAATACATGAATTGACAAATATGTCTGCAAAAACAACAATCAACATTTGCCGGAAAAATTTCAGTAGACATGGTATTCCGTTGAAAGTTATAACAGATAACGGAACAAATTTTGTAAATACTGAATTTGCTAAATTTTCTGCAGATTGGGAATTCCAACATGAGACGTTAAGCCCGTACCATTAGCAAGCAAATGGGAAAGCGGAATCTGCCGTAAAAATAGCAAAACAACTTTTAAAGAAAGCTTTTGAATCCAATACAGATTTTTACAAATCTCTTCTGCTATGGAGAAATACGCCAAACAAAGTTTGATATATAGATGAATCGAATTCCATGATTCCGGCTAATGAAGAATCTACAACATTACCACCGACTGCACAAGATCCATTGCCACAGATTTCAACGGAAGAAGCACCATGCCTAAATAGAGCAACCACCATACAGTGTCAGTCAAGCTCTCAAGACATTGAAGAGAATCATCACCAAAATGATTCATTACAATATCAGACGACCCCCAAATCAACTAAGCCCATGAGATAAACCAAACCTCCTAGGCGTTTCGATGACTACATTCTTTTTGATTAAAAGAAAGAGGATGTCATATTATATATTTATTATATTTATATTATTTTTGTTTGATAAATTTTCAATATGTTTTAAATTTGGCTTTTGTTTCTCAATCATTATTGTATTGAAAAAATATTGTTTGATATACACAGAAAAAAGGAAAAACAAGATTCAAATAAAAAAAAACAAAGATTCAGTTAAAAAATTAATTAGTTTTCAACCAATCACGGAAATTGTAGTATTAACTCATCCATTTTAATTGAAAATATTTTTGATTTTTTCAATTAAAAAAATATTATATTGACTAAAAATTTAATTGATAGTTTTTTAAAGAATCAATTAAAATTTAATTGAGATATTTTTAAATATTTAATTAAAAAATTAATTGAAATATTTTTAAAATTGAATTAAAAACCTACTTAAATTTTTTTAAAGATTCTATTAAAATAGTAATTGACATATAGAAAAAATCAAATAGTATAAAAAATTTTATAAAAAATTATGTTATGTAAATATGTATAAAAAATTTAAGTATTTGTGTATTGTACCAAAAACCTAACTGGATTTTGAATTTCGAATGGTGCACAAAAGTACAATGGCCATATTCGTTGTTTGAGAGTCTTGCGTAAAGGTAAATGCAGAATATCGTAGCCGTACTTTGAATTGTGTGTGTATTTTGTGATTGGATTTTAAAGAAAGGCTACAATATTTTCCATATACTACATATACATACATACATACATACTTACGCAAGACCATTTGCATCGGACCCCAAATATCGGCAATATACTAAGATTGCCATTCACATTTGGTCTATATTATAGACTCTATGAACTCTATAAGCTTGTGTTTCTTATTATGATCTGATTGTTAAGTCGTCGTCCATACAGTGAAACATTTGCTGCAAAACATTTTTGTTTTCTCTTTTGAAACTGCATCCGTGTCCACATTGTGAAGTTTTTGTTTTGCAGGTTAATACATTTTCTCATATATTTTTCATAAGAATGAGGCGAGAATGACGTACTTAACAAGAACTTCGTGTACATGAAACAAAGTACCCTTTGCCATTCCTCTTTCCCCTCTCGTCAACAAACTCAAATGTTTTGCAGCAAATGTTTCACTGTATGGACGACGACTTTGAAATAAGGGGAAAAAATGAATTTCTGTTTTTTTTTAATATTTTATTTTTATTCCACGCATGTCAAAATTACTATGAATCAAAAAAAAATATATAAGCTGAGTAGTTTTTTAGTTTTTAGTTCAAAACCAATTAAAAGATTAATTTGGTAATTTAATTGAAAATATTTTTTCAAAACAATGTGGCATACTATAAAAAACAGCTCGATTTTTACACATAAAAAGAAAAATTATAATATTTACATACAATAATTGTTAACCATATCCTACTATTCTGAGTTAAACTCTGTTGATAACACTTTTTAGATAGAGCAGTAAATTCAATTAAAATAAACATATATTCAATTAAAATATTAATAAAACATATTATTTTTTCTAAGCAATAACTTAATTGAAAAAAATTCAAGAATAATTTTTTCTGTGTAGCATTCAAATTCAGTTAAATAAACCTATTCACTTTTGAGAAAGCAAATCATAATATATACCAAAAATAGTCACACATACTTACATATACTATTGGTGTGAATATTTTTTAAAAACAAACGCACAGAACCACATATATTGTGCCTGGCACCCGCTTAAGAAAATTTAACTATAAGTTAACTATTTTTACAGTCAACTACACATTCTCCGACAGTGTAATTACGATGACGCGAGAGCTGTTCTTCAAGCCAGAGCTGATAAACGTTCTTCATAGATTGTAATAATTTCATACAAATGTCTTATTTAGCCAACTCTTGAGACAAATTTTCTTTATCCATTAAGTTGTGTGTAAATTGAAAACTTGAAATTATTTTTCTGCCAAACTGGTTTTTCGTGAGTTATGACGTTGTTTGAGTAAATGAGCGATAGTTTAAATTTTAAATATTTTCTTTTTAATTTAGGTCCGTTATAATCCAATAAAAATGTGTGATTTTATATTGGAAAATTGCTTAGTACCAATGATCACAAAGCCGGTTTCTGTAGAGTACTCGGCAGATAATGTTTATTATTCTCAATTAAATATATCGTACTCACTAAAAGAACTAGGAAGAAGTTTGCGGCCATCGTATAAAGATGTATTTATGCATATAAAATCACTATTGGACTGTTTGGGTAATATAAATGTAAATGTGACAGCCGAACAACACGTGTTTACGATAATAGGAAACCATATAAAGGAACGTTTGCTTAAAACAATTGTAAGTGAATGTTTGCTGTATGCAGTGCCGGAGACCATGGATGAGTACCAAGAGTCAACTTTGGTTGATGATGTTGCTCGTTTTGAGCAAATATTAGCCGATTCATTTTTGATTGACCCCGATACAGACCGTAACCTTTCAGAGTTTATACACAAATTTGACATATTATTCAAGCAACGTTTTAGCAGCAAAGTGTTGGAAACTGCTAGGGAAATAATGCAGAAAGATCTACAGGACATGGTCACAATCGCAGATGGTAATGCTCCTGAAGAGGTGGTCAAAAATCCAGTATTGTTTCCTCAATGTATGATATCTAAAAGTACTTTGGTAAGTATTTAAAAATTACAATTTATAAATTATTGTTATCGCAAGAATAAAAACTAAACACCAACACCCCCATTGTAAGCTCTGAGACAAAATAAAAATTATAACAATTGTCAAATTTGGGCATTGCTTAAAATAAGTTTGTCCATTTATAGTTTGTCAACAAATATATCGAGCCATAATCGCATTAAAAGCTTAAGTACAAAAACAAAACTTTACAGGAGTAGGTTTTTTGCTGTTATTTATTCATTCAATTTTAGTATTTAAGTGTTATTATGCTAAATATAAGTAACGCAATTTTAAATAACGGTGATATTCTCGAATTCATGATAGCTATAATTCAATTATTGCTAGTCACATATTTCTTGTCACAGGTAATTGAAATAGCTATTCTAGAATTTATTTTTTACGGTGCTAAAAATTTTACTTTATTTCAAAAAGAATCCATAGTTTTTTAATAATAAATTTTTTATGCGCGTAGTTCGAGATTTATAATTAAGGGAGTTCATCAGACCATTGATCAGATCATTGATGCTTGTCTTAGCCTTGTTAGTTCGTTAACAAAGGGTTAAATTTAATTTTTGAAATGTTAATCTAATAAAAAATCAAAATATTAATATCCTCTAATTTCTTAAAATAAACGCTATTCATATAAATTATGTGTATTGGGCGCTAAAAAATGGGCATCCTGTTCTGGATTTATCGAAAAACGCAAGTTTTTAGTTGGTTTTTTACAATTAATTATTATTGTCAGCCCAATTATGAATTGCAATTCCCCGGGAGTTTTTCCCCTTTCACATTCTTCCTATTATGAATTAGTTTCAGCATGAAAAAACTCCTCGAGAAAAAAGTAGGTATTCTAAACATAAGTCGTAATATACACTATGCAAGTCTTATTGCTAAGCTGATTAGTTTGGGCGAAAGAGAGAGACGAGAGGAACAGAAACGTTAACTAATTAAACTATAATAATTATTTCCGAACATAAGCAATAACGTCGGCAGAATAACAGTACAAAAAATTCACTGCGAGCAACCCATTTTGTTTAGTTGTCTATAAAGCAACTCAATATGTGCATATATGTATATATATATATTGTACTCGTATGTTTCTTAATTGTTAAAAACGTTTGTTTAAATGCTGAAACAAAGTGTTTATTGATTAATTCTGTAATTAATTCAGTGATAAAAATATCAATATTAATATTATTGGTATTATTTATCAAGGTTCTAATAACAGATTGAGCTATAGGTCTTTGAAAATATCTTCAACACATTTCTACGTTGTAATTTGGTGTATGGTTGATTTTATAAGTACTTTTTGTCCATTTTTTTAATGCCATAAAAAGTTGCACAACTTTGCAAAATTTACCCGATAATCTTGTACTTACTCAGACCCTAACAATTTTGCATCACTTGCAAAATAATTTCCTATGTGGTTGTTGTTAAATATTTTGAAAATGTGTTTTGCTTTTCCGCAACAGTGCAGCAATGTAAAATAAATTCTGTGAAGTGCGACTTTGATTATTATTTTAGTTTATTTTTAGTTTGGGGGTTTTTGAATTTATTGGTGCTTTCTAAGTTTTGGCACTTTTTTCACGTTTTGGCGATTTTTTATTTGGTTCTTGAAGTTTTTTTAATTTTGGCGATTTTTATTATTTTGGCGTTTTTTTTATTCTGACGATTTTTTTTGGCGACTTTTTTTTAATTTTTCCGTTTTTTTTTCGTATAGGTGATTTTTTTTTGGTTTTGGCGGTTTTTTTTAGTTTTGGCACTTTTTTTCGTTTTGAGGATTTTTTTCGGTTTCTTCGTTTATTTTAAATTTTGGCGATTTTTTTTAAATTTGGCGATTTTTTTTCACGTAAACAATTATTTTGATTTTGGGGAATTTTTGCTTTTTGACGATTTTTTTCGGTTTTTGGCGTTTTTTTCATATTGGCGATTTATTTCATTTAAACGATATTTTCGAATTTAGCGATTTATTTTAGTGCTAGATTTATTTTTAATTTTGTCGATTTTTTTCGATCTGGCGATATTTTTTAAATTTTTGGCGATTTTTTTTTCGGTTTGGCGATTTTATAATTTTCGGATTTTTTAGTTTTGCCGTTTTTGAAAATTTCAAGAGTTTACCTCTTACGGTCTCAAAGATATAGCAATTTGTCAAAATTGCATTAACTGATGGACCACCCTTTAATTTAAATTTTTTAATATTTTAATGTTTATTGTTGTAGTCTATATAAAAATACACTAATTTTACAAATTTCAAGTGTCAATATACATATGTACATACAATTGTATGTATATTACATGAGATTTTAAAATTTTTCGTCGCTCGTTTTGGAGCACCCTTTAATTTCTAATTCTCATGTATTTGTTGTTGTAGTGGCCAAGGTTCTACATACTCTGTCCAAATTTCAGGTCCGTAGCTCTTACGGTTCCTGAGAAAATACCGTGTGACGGACAGACGGACAGCGTAGCGAAAACAATAGGGTTCCTTTTTTCACCTTTGGTGTACGGAACCCTAAAAAGCTAATTCCAAAAACGTAAATATTAAATTCCCGAAAATTCCCGTTGAAAATTTCCCGGGATTTGGAAAAAATAATTTCCGGGATTTTTTCCCGCGTATAAACTTTAATCCAGATGAATAAAAACATCGTGAATTGCCAACGGTAAAGAGAAAAATTAAAAGAAAATGAAATTAAATTCCAAAACTATAAATTAAAAAGCCGAGAAAGATCGCGCAACAATAGGAAAAAGTCAAAAGCTTTAGCTGAAGCAAATAAAGAAGTTTTTGAAGAGAAAAATCGGTATGAAAAAGTCGAAGCCAAAAAACCTTATTATATCCGATGCATTTTCTTTTTATCAATGTGCACAGCTAAACATAAAAGGGATTAAATTTTTTTTTTTTTTTTTTTTTTTTTTTTTTTTAATACATATATTTATTTATTGTATCTTCAAATATGAACTAACAATAAGTGATCAAATCTTAAAGCTAAAATATAATTGTTTAGCCCGACCAGTGTCGGCCAAAACTTAGTGATAGTTATAAATAATACATAAGTAGTGATAATCAAAAAAAAGAGAAAAAAAAATATTTTCAAGCAATCCCATCTGGAGTGTTGAGTAAAAGAGCCCTTGTGTCCTTCTTTTTCAAGCGAATGTGGCCAGTAAAATTCAAGATGTTACGAGCAAGCGGATTATGATGTGACTCGAGTTTTGTTAAGTATTTGCCTGCGTATCTTGCAATTTCTTCAGTCACTATTGGCATTCTTAAATCACGATGCAAATTTGAATTCTTAATATACCATGGAGCAGATGTTATTAACCGTAAAATTTTGTTTTGCCTTCGTTGGATTCTCTCTACATTGGAAGCTGAAGCAGTGCCCCATAACTGGATACCGTAACACCATATTGGCTTTAAAAGCGACTTGTATAATAAAAGTTTACAGTCCAGGCTAAGTATTGAATTTCTGCCAATCAACCAGTGTATTTGAGATAACTTAAGTTTCATCTGAGTTAGCTTAAAGTCAATATGATGTTTCCATGTAAGTCTTCGATCAAGGTGTATACCAAGGTATTTCACTTGGGAGTGTTGAGGAATATTTTGATTATTGATTCGAATTGGGGAACAAGTATCTCTTCTTAGGGTAAACGTTATATGGACACACTTTTGTTCATTTACCTTAATTCTCCATAAGTTCAACCACATTTCCAATTGTGTAATATGTTCTTGTAAATATCGGGAAGCCTCGTGAGGGTTTTCATGCATACTAAGGCAGGCTGTATCATCGGCAAACGTAGATGTATGGATATTGCTGCTCAAAGGCATATCACAAGTATAGATCAAATACAAAACTGGCCCCAGTATGCTCCCCTGTGGCACACCGGATGATATAGATTCGGGCACACTCACGAATTCTCCTTCCACAACCGTGAACTTCCGGGTAGTGATGTAACTTTCTCATAAATTCACTAAATTTATTGGTAGATATGATTTTAATTTTAGAATTAGACCTTCATGCCACACTTTATCAAAGGCCTGAGAAACGTCAATAAACAGGGCAGAACAATACATTTTTTCTTCAAAAGTTCTTCTTATAAATTGCACCAATCTATGAGTTTGTTCAATGGTGCAATGCTGACTTCTAAAACCAAATTGATGGTCTGGGATGCACCCACTATCAGTTAAAATTGGGGACAATTTTGTCATGAGCAGCTTTTCGAAGAGTTTTGACATTGTTGATAGCAGACTTATTGGCCTGTATGACTCAGCCTTGGTAAGGTCTTTGCCCGGCTTTGGAATCATTTTGACCTTCGCAAGCTTCCAGCTTTGTGGATAATACTCCAGTCGTAAAATGGAGTTAAAAATAAATAACAGGATTCTAATTGCAATATGGGGCAAGTTTATCAGCATATTGTTACTTATTCCATCAATACCTGGAGCTTTCTTCGGGTTGAGTTCAGCAATTAGTTTCTGAACATCACGCGTCTTAAATTTTATGGTTCGAGGGGGTAGCGCAACTACACTTGGTAAATCAACAACACCGGTACATGTGTTTGGGGTAAATACGGATTTTAAATGCTCAACAAATATGTTACCTTTTTCAGTATCGCTTCTGGCCCAACCTCCGGTAGAAGTGCGCAGAGGTGGTCTATATTCAACGGGTGTTTTAAGCTTTCTAGCAGCTCGCCACAAGGAGTAATTAGATGCAGGTGTGGCATCAAGATTTTCCAGATAATTTTTAAGACATACAGTTTTTTCATATGCCAGCAGCTCTTGGAGTCGTCTAGTGCACTCTTTAAATCTAATTTTATTTTGGGGTGATCTGTGCTGTTGCCATTCCCTTCTAGCTGTCCTTTTTTCACGTAAAAGACGTTCAATGTCTGTAGAATAAATTCTATTAAACCCAGTCTGCGGATGGGAAGTAGTGGCATGTTCAGCAGCCTGTTTAATATTTTCGTTAAGATTTTCAATGTCAGATTCAATATCACCTGGTGTTCTTAGGTTAATATTTTCCGTACAATGGCTACTGTGGTATTTTTTGAACCCCAGCCAATTAACACGGTTGATCATCTTTACATATGGGACAGGGAAGTCACTTCTTAGTGGGCTACAAATTGTAACAATCGTGGGAGAGTGATCGGAGGAGAGATCTACAGAAGCTTCAACATGAATTAATTCCCTAGTGATATTTTTCATGACTCCAAAATCTATAACATCCGGAATTTTTTGTATGTCCGTAGGCCAGTAAGTGGGCTCCCCACTTGAAATGACGTCCAAGCCCATTTTTGAAATTGTGTTGAACAACGCTCGTCCTCTAGGTGTGATAAGACGCGAACCCCAGAAAGTATGTTTTGCATTATAGTCTCCAGCTGCTACGAAAGAAGGGCCAAGAGATTTGTAGAAATCCTCGTATTGATCCTCAGTAATTGCGAATCTAGGAGGGGAGTAAATTGATGATATGACAAAATTTGTGCAAAAATTTTCGATACAAATATTCGTTGCTTGTAGATGTTCTTCACAAACGTTATCAAGGACATAGTGTTTGAGTCTTGACTTAATTAGAATTGCTGACCCACCGCATGCTCTCCCCCTCGGGTCCTTTGAATCATATAGAGTGTAACCATTTATTTTAAATAAGCTCCTTGAAGTCAAATGAGTCTCAGAGACCAACATTATATCAATATTTTTTTCCATGAGGAAGTGCTCAAGTTCATTTTTATGCTGGCGAATGCCGTTTGCGTTCCAGAAACATATTTTTAACATGTTCATGATTTGTTAACTAATGCTTGAAGCAGTGTATTCTGCATTCGCAGCATTTCTTGCATCATGCTAGTCATATTTGTTGTAAAGTTGTTTATAGTTAGCACCAGATTCTCAATAGTAGCTTCAAGGCGACTAAAGTTAAAGTCTGAGTTTGCATTCGCTGAATTATTTTGCGGTGAAACATTTTGTGAGGGATTAGAACTAGCCTTAGCAGCATCGGCATACGATACACGTGAAGTAACTGGTTGACTTACTTGAGCAAAAGAGGCGGAGTACGCGTTTAATGGTTGGGCTGGAGCTAACTTAGGTTTTTGACTCATAGTCTGTTTAACAAAAGAATATACAGGGCATCCTCTATAGTTAGCGGTGTGATTACCTCCACAATTACTACATTTTTTTCTGCTTGTTCTTTTGGCTTAGTGCAGCTAGCAGTACCATGCAATTCACCGCAGATAACACAAACTGTAGGTAAATTGCAGTAAGTTTTTGTATGGCCATATTCTTGGCAATTATGGCACTGTACAGGACCTGAACGCTTACGTGGCTCTTCAACTGTGATTTTTCGGTGTAACAGAAACTTTACGCTATAAATTGGATGGGTTTGATTTTTTTTCAATTGTATGTCATTCGGCTCCAGTTCAATGCGAAATAGGGGTTGGGCGACCTTTTCTCTGTTAATTATATTAGTAACGTTTTTTACCTTAAATCCTTGGTCTAGAAGTGCACATTTTACTTCTTCGGGCTCAACATATGAATCTATGCCCTTTAGTACTATCTGTAGGCCTTTAGCACTCTTAAGTTGGTATGTGTAAAAGTTTGTTTTATTTTTTTCAAAATCATTTACAATTTTTCGAAAATTGTTTTCATCGTATATTTGGATTTTAGTTTCATCAATATTACCTCTTTTAATTGGAATTACGTGAAAAGTATTTTCACCAATGGTCGACAGTAGTTTTTTTAGAAGCGCGTTAGAATTTTTTTCCCTCACATATATTGGTGGTGGCTTAAAAGACTTCTGAGATGATGAAGCGGTCTTCTCGTTATCGTCTTGCAATAATGAAAAACGATTTTGGCGATTCATGGATGATGCGCTGTTATCCCTAGACATCTTTGGAACAGATGAAATTTTAGAAGAATTCGGGCTTCGCCCACGCTTTACCACGGTTATATATCTGTCCATTCCAACTTGTACCTTTGGTTTTGAGCTACTGTTATCTGTAGTGACAACTTGGTTAGGTGATGAACAGCCCGAAGCGAATGATTTCAATGGCTTAACTGCCGAAGTACAAGGCAACTGTAATGTTAAAGAATCACTAGTAGGCATTGGACAAAGCGAAGTTGATCGCTGTCGAAAAAGTCGATTTGTTGTTAGAAAAAGTGTATTATCAGATTTTGTATTTTTATTAAGAGCTTCCGAACTCACAGTAAGTCTGTCATCAGGTTTTTTATTTTTATTGTTATCATTATGAGCATCAGAACTCACAGTAAAATAGGCATTTCTGCCGTTATAACTCACTTCACATTTATTTGTTTTTGAGGTACTCATATAGAGTATTCCTCAAGGGTACTTTTGTTTGTTTGTTTGTTTTTTTTTTATTACGGTTTTTTTGTTTTTGTTATTTATGACTATGCAAAAAAAAAATATTAACAAAGCAATTACAGCTTATTTATCAAAGTTAATAATATGTATTACGAATATTTTCTTTTATATGATTTTTTTGTTAAGTATGTATGTAAAAAAAAAACTCCGCTATGACGTTAGTTCACTATGAAGGTACAACGAGAACTGGGATTAAAATGTATTTTATACAATCCGATGATATTGAGAAGTATTCTTCGTTGTATAATTTTTATACCACAAATATCTCAATTGCACTTCTTCTGTTGCAATGTCAGGAAGTGACAGCAGCTAAAGCTGCATATCGAGAGCATATATTCAAAAAACGATAACTCAAATTTGGCCAAAATGATTTTCTGGTGGCAAATAACTCCCCTATACAATATTCATCTGTAACAAAAATTTCGAATCAAAAAAAATTTTTTTTCTCGTTTTGTATCAATTTTTCTTATTTTAATTTCTTTTAGTGAAAATAAATGCTAACTCCCATGTAAATTTCCAATATTTTTAAAAAATCAGTAATTTATTATAAATATACCTCATGTCCTATTGCATTTGGCATGCTGAACGCGAATCTGGTAAGGATTTTATTATCATATGGCTAGTTTTTGAGATATGCTCACTTTTAACATATTAGTTCATAGGGGTTCCGATAAAATAAAATTGGTAATGTATGTACAACTTTTAAGTTGTTAATCAAATATAAACATAATGTATGGACTCAAGTCGTAAGATGACACTAAAAATTAATAACAGGATTCTAATTGCAGTACGAGGTAACTTAACCCGAATTGTCCCCGGGTGTGCATATGGATACATAAATAAGCTGCTGGTAAATGTGGCAGCAAACTTAAACAAATTTCTTTAGAATAACGGGAAGCATCAATGTTTATTGTCACTAAGATTCAGTTGAATTGGAAATTGTTTGTGAACAGCATCAGTAGTAGTGAATTACCAATTCTCGGGCACTTAAAATTGTTAAATTGTTGGCTGAAATTGTTAAATTGTTGGTGAAATTGTTAAATTTGGGTAATTAAAATTTGAAAATTCTTAAATTCTTGGAAATTTGTGAAATTTGATACCTGCGAGGGTGGTTCAATAAGTCCGTCCAAATTTTTGTTTACATAAGGAGTTTTTTGTTTACATTAACTTTGTGGGAACGGGTGATTTTTTTTTGTAGTATTAATTGTGGGAACGGGAGATTTTTTTTTTGTGGGTGTGGTTAAGGGGTTTTATAAGATTAAGATTTCTCAAGTGTATATGCCGACGGCAAAACACATTTTTATTTTTTTTCAAATGCCGACGGCAAAACATGATTATTATTTTCTAGTACCAAAGGGAAAATTGCTAGTGTTGCCAGACTATAGAAATTCGTTATCGTAATACTATATCAGTAATATCAGAGAAAATAGATTTGATGACTACTACGCGATTCTCATATGAATCGGGAGAATGTGTGTATGATTTCCTCACGCTAATAAGTTGTTTATAAATTAAATAAATAAATAAATTAATTTATTATTATTAAATTAATTATTTTATTTATTTATAAAATGTTCTCTTGTATATGAACACCCTATACTTGTGTGTGGATGATGCAGCTTTTTTGTCGCTGGTATTTATTTATTTGTTTAAGAAATATAATTGTATGTATGAGTGAGGATGCTTGTGCGTATATTTGCATGTGTATGTATGTATGTATGTATGTGTGTATATTTGCATGTGTATGTATGTATGTATGTATGTATGTTTGTATGTGTATTTGTATGTATGAGTGAGGATGCTTGTGCGTAAAATATTTTGTAGAATACATTTATATTTTGCAACGTAATCATTTTCTTTGTCTACGATTATTTTAAAGCAGCAAAGTTTCAATTAAGTACAGTCATCAGCAGAGAAACAAAAAGTAAATATGCTGCAAGGATACTGCTACTGATTTTTGTATAAATACGCCAACTTTTCTAACCATCACATCAGTACTTCATTGTATTTACAACCATCAACAGAAATTGTGTTAAAGTGAAATAATAACAATAAAATAATTAAAAATGAGTTCTTCAGGTTATCAGTGTGAAATATGCCATAAGGTATATAAATACCAAAAGTCCTTTTTGGATCATGTCAAAAATCATAGTGTGCAGGGTCAAGTGGTCGTAAGCCGGAACAGAAATCTAGAACAACCGCAGACATCTCATGCAAATTATCAACAGCACCTAAATATGTCTCATCATCAGCAACATCCTTCTCTACATTACCCCCAATATCAAGTGCCATTGAATTATCAACAATACGGTATGCCATGGAATAATCAGTTTTTGGGATTAGGAGTGCCAATGCAATATGAGCACCCAATTTACAATTATAATCCCGTCACACCAGATAATCAAATGCAGCAGTATTCCAATTTGATGCAATGGCAACCTCTTAATTATCATCAACAAGAGCAGCAGCAACAACAAGCTCAACAACAAGGTGTGGCTATCCATGGAGGGGATTTGTACAACGATGCTATGGACATAAGTTTGTCGGAAAGTGATGGAGAAGAAGAAGAAAGAAGAGAAGAAACTCTGCCAACTCCAATGAGCGCTTCACATTCTAGGACAGAAGAAGTAGCAGAGAATGTGAAATGTTTCAAAATATCCAAAGCCTTCAAAAATCATATCGCCACATATGCTATTTTAAACAGAAAGGACATACTTCTTCTGGAAGAGTTTATGAATGAAAACATAAATATTTTTATTGAGAGACTTCACATGAGTTTGTGTAAGCATACAATCATTAAATTTCATGTGAGTATTGTGGCGGAGTATATCAAAATTGTTGAAGAAGATTTGGAGTTATGTGTTATAACACATGTAGCTAAAATGAGTTTGGTGACGAAGGCAGACAACATAAAAGAAATATTCCGTAAACAGATTGAGGAGATTTCAACCAAAATGTCCGAATTTGAAGAGCGCGATTCTGGTTGGACTTTATCACGCATAGTCCGAGCAGAAATCAACATCAACAAATCGTCGCTCGTCAAAGGATCAAGTTGGATATCCACACCTCAAAAACTATTAAAAAAAAAATCTTGCATCAATATACAAAATGATGATGAATACTGCTTCAAGTGGTGTTTGATTGCTGCCATGGATACCACAACATACGATACCCCAAAACGTTGCACTTCTTATGGTATTCAGGACATTTCAGCAGACATTATTTTTACGCGAAATGGTGAAGTGTTTTCAAAAATTTAAGTTTCCCATTAGCTCTAAAAAAAATTAACGTGTTTGAGGTGAACAATCCTACAATAAGCGTTAACGTATTTGGGTATGATGAGGAGGCAAATCAAATCATTGGCCCCTATTATGTGACTAAGGAAGAGAAAATTAGTCATGTAAACTTGCTTCTTTTGGAGAATGGTGAAGTTCATCACTATATTTTGATAAAGGACATATCAAGGTAAGTTAAAAAATTTTACAACACTTTATTTTAATGATACATATACTTGTTTTATATATTTTATAATAGATACATTTTACTAATAAATTTTTAACTATTTTTTTATCATTCACAGACTTTTAAGAAGTCAGATAACGAAGGATGGACACAAATTACATTTCTGCAACACCTGTCTGCAGTACACTCATAGCGAGAGTGGAATAAGTCATCATAAGACTGAATGCGGCAAAATTGTGACAAGTATGCCATCAGGTCCGGATGCAATTCTCAGCTTTAAGGGGCATCAAAGGAAAATGGATGTCCCCTTTGTGGTTTATGCTGACTTTGAGTGCATCCTGGAAGATATAAGTAATAATGTAAGTCATAAAACTAGTTTAATTAAAAAGCACACTCCTTGTGCATTTAGTTATTACATTAAGTGTCTCCATAACAGTAAGTTAGATAAGTTAAGGGTTTATACTAGGGAAGATGCCTCCAAAAAATTTGTATCATATTTAGTTAAAGATTGTGAGGATATTTACAATAATTATTTAGTTAATAATAGGCAAATGGATACTTTATCCCCTTCTGATGTGTATAGTTTTTATAGTGCGGTAAATTGTCATATTTGTCAAAAATTTTTAGGTAAAGATCGCGTTAGAGATCATTGCCACATTAGTGGTAAATATAGAGGTGCAGCCCACAATAAGTGTAATTTAAATTATCAAATTCCCAAGTTTATACCAGTTTACTTTCATAATTATTCAAACTATGACTCACATCTTTTTATTAAAGAACTAGGTGAAATTTCAATGCAGCTGAAAGTACTCCCTCTCAATAAGGAGCTTTATATATCCCTCTCCCAATTTTCAGAAATGAGTGATGGTCATAAGCTTGAAATAAGATTTCTTGATACAATACGTTTTATGGCTGAGAGTTTGGAATCATTAGCCTGCAATTTGTCGGATAATGATTTCAGCACTATAAGATCCTTATTTCAGTCAGAAAACGAGTTTCAGCTTATTAAGAAAAAAGGTATTTTCCCCTATGAGTACCTAAATTCATTTCAAAAATTAGATGAGTGTCAGCTCCCTTCACGCAGTGATTTCTTTAATAAGTTGAACAATAAAGAGTGTTCTTTAGAGGAATACTCACATGCTGTAGAGGTATGGAATACTTTTGGTTGCAAAACTATGAAAGACTACATGGAACTTTACTTAAAAACAGATGTCCTCTTACTGACAGATATTTTTGAGAATTTTAGAAAAGTTTGTAAGGGTATTTATGAGCTCGATCCATGCCAGTATTATACAGCACCTGGCCTTTCCTGGGATGCAATGCTCAAATATACAAAAATTGAATTAGAGTTATTGACAGACATAGACATGTACAATTTTATGAAAAAAGGTATACGTGGGGGGATTGTACAGTGTAGCCAAAGATATTCGAAAGCGAATAACAAATATTTGGAAGATTTCGATGTATCAAAACCATCAGAATTTCTTGTCTACTTAGACGCAAATAACCTTTACGGTTGGGCAATGTCGGAATATCTTCCTCATGGTGGGTTCAGATGGTTATCGCAAAACGAGCTGAATCTGGATCCAAACAGCATAGCTGATAATGGAACAGACGGTTATGTATATGAGGTCACGTTGGATTATCCCTCTCATTTACACGACTTGCATAATGATCTTCCTTTTTGCGCTGAAAATAAGAAACCTATGCAAGCGAAGTACAACAAGTTGATAACCGATTTCTCTACAAAGCAATCATATGTGATACACTTTAGAGTTCTAAAACAGTGCTTAGAATATGGCTTAGTTTTAAAGAAAACTCATCGTATTCTAGCATTTAAACAATCTCCATGGTTAAAAGGCTACATTGACTTAAATACTAGACATAGAGCCACTGCTAAAAATGCTTTTGAAAAAAATTTTTTCAAACTACTCAATAATGCAGTGTATGGTAAAACCATGGAAAATGTGGACAAGAGCAGAGATGTTAAAATTGTCAATAGTTGGGAGAAAACGAATCGGAATCATTTGGGGGCCCAAGATTGGATATCAAAACCAAATTTTCATAGTTTATCTATATTTTCCGAGGACCTGGTAGCAATTGAAATGACAAGAGTCAAAACCTGCTACAATAAACCAATTTACTTAGGATTTTGTGTACTCGAGCTGTCCAAATGGAAAATGTATAATTTCCATTACGGGTACATGGAACCTAAGTTTAAGACAAAACTCTCCTTAAACTATATGGACACGGACTCTTTTATATATTCAATAAAGACGGACGACTTTTATGCTGACATAAAAAATGACATACAAGAACAATTTGATACATCGGACTATCCTACAGACAACATTTATAATTTTCCTCTAGTTAATAAAAAGGTGCTGGGTATGATGAAAGATGAATATTGTGGTAAAATAATGAAAGAGTTTGTCGGGTTGCGATCTAAAATGTATTCATTTAGTGTTCAAGATCAAAATGATGTAAAGAAATCGAAGGGGGTAAAGAGAGCCATATTAGATAAATATAGTTTAGCTACTTATAAAAATTGTTTATTTAATAAGACCAATGTATATGATAGTATGTTAACATTTAAATCTAAGCTACATCAAATATATACTAGTGAATTAAATAAGGTAGTATTAAGTTATGGAGACGATAAGAGGAAAATTAGGTCAAATAACATTAACACATATGCATGGTATCATTTTCGTATTAAGGAAACTAACCCTGAATACGAACTTGACATGTTGCTAGATGAGATTGCTAGAATGCAAGAAAATGGCTAAAATTAATTAATTTTTAGTTAATTAGTTTTAAATTTTTAAGTTGTATATAAAATCTTTGTTATAAAGAAAAATTGATGTATATAAAATCCTATTTATTTTTGTAAAAATTATATAATTATAAAATCCTATTAATTTATTTATCAAGAAAAATGATTGTACAAATGTAAATAAATTTTTATGAAAAAATTTGAAATAAAATATTGAAAAAAGAATGAAATACATATGTGACTGGTGTTTATTTCTTTACTGGTTTTACTTCGTTGGATCAAAAAATTTTTTGTTTTTGCTTATTTGCAAATTCTTGTTTTCATATCGCTTAAACATGCACAGTCTTGTTTTCATATCATTTAAGCATGCTCAGTCTTGTTTTCTTTGAGAAGTTCTGTACAAGAGAAATTGAATTTCACAATATTATTAAATTCCATTAAATTTCATAAAGAGAAACAACCAAGACAATGGAAAATATTTTTCAATTGAGATGAATACCAAAAAACTTACAAACAGATGATTCCTAATTTTCCTTTAGAAAAAATAATACAAAACGAGGAATATTTTAATAATACAATTTTATTTTATATTTATTTCTTTTGTTTCTTTTAATAATACAATTTAGTTTAATTTTTATTTATTTTATTTATAATGATGGAAACATTTCGTAGTATCCAATTATTAGATGTTCTAATATACTTTTTCGTAAAAAATATATTGTACATCTACAAGTATCGGGTCCTTCCTCACACTCAGGATCATACCAAGGACAGCTTTTGAAGTGTCCTTCTGTGTTGTCTTCATCTTCCATAACTCCATATTCTTCGTTCTCATCCAGCATATTTTGGAAAAATTTTATCATCTCCCAATGATCAGAAAGCCTGAAGCTTTCAAAATCTCTTATAAATTGGTTTAGAGTACGTCTAATTTGGCTCATTTTATTTGCTGATAAATGAATGATGATGAATGTTGGAAGGTTCCTTAAAGACTAATTTTCTCAGTAAATTTTTAAACATCTCTATTCCATTATTCTTTTTAGCACTCTATCTCTCTCTATCCCTTTTTTCTCTATAACTATCTCTTTCTGTCTACCACTATCCACCACTTATTCACTATTTCACCATAATTATTTTTGATTAGTCTTCTTGAAGTCATCATCGCTTCTTTTAAGATCATTTCCAGTTAAACATTCAAAGTGAGAAGAACTAATTAAAAAAATGGACTCCACATCAAATCTAATTTCAAAATTTAATAATCTAAACAGCAAGACTTTAATCCACATAAAGGAGCTTGAATCATCAACGAAATACACTATTAAAAATGTGTTACGTGTAACAACTAAATATGGACCAACTCTAAAAGTGGAAATGAATAAACACATAATGTTCCTGCCTAAACGGTATAATATTTTAACAGATGACGATATTAAAGATCTATCCAGTGGATCTTATTGCTTAAGTAGAGAAGGTGAAGAAAAGCTAATCGTTGAGAGTGAGCTGAGTGAATTTCTAATTCAAAATTCCCAATTTCCTATTTGGCAATAAAATATATTAGCTTTGTATTTTAAATTATAAATAAAAAGACATTAAAGAGTTTTGTAAGATATAAATGTTTGTGTTTTTATTTAATATTTTCAGTTATTTCATAAAGAAATTTAAGACATAAGTGACCACAGGTAAATGTATTAAAATTCTGATGTTGGTTATAGTTGTATTTTACATTTGTACCAAGATATTTGACTAATTCTGAAGGAGGTTGTAAGTTTCCAAAGCTATCGAAATATTCTTTTTCATTGTTGTTTTTATAATATGCTACCCAATGTGTACCAGGTCCTGTTGATACATCTAAGTTGATTATTCCACATTCAATTTTCTTTGGTCGTTTTGGTAGAGTATTCAACATGAAAACTCCTCTAAAATATGGAATATTTATAGAGAAACGGTTTAGGTCCACATCAGATAGTGGTCTGTTGGGCAGCATCTCTAAGAGTTTTTTGATTCTTCTTTGTGAACTAAGCCATAACCTTTTTTATATGGTTTTAAGTAAAGTCCTTTGCCAACTGCTATAGATTCCATCGCTCTATTATGTCTAGTTGCTTCATCAAGTTGATTTTTGGCATTCTGTGTTGCATTTACAGCTTTAGCTGTGGCAGCACCTCCAGTTGTTAGACTACCAATTGCACCCAGAGCAGTTAAAATCGGTATTAGAGGCAAAAATCCACCAATTTTTGGGACACGTATTACACGTGGTACTATAATTTGAGATTTTTTTCCTTTTAATGATTTGTTGATAGTTTTTCGTGCAATTTTAATAGCTGAGTTAATATCTAATGGCTTTTCCTTATTTAGTATTTTTGTTGCAGCTCTAATTGATGATCTAAACAGTTTTTTATCATTTAGCTTGTTCTTTCCAACATTTTTCTTTTTCTCCACACCCATACCAAATTTTGTTTTGGCTTTCATTGCGTTAGTAACCATATATGCAAATGATTTTTCAGCAAGACTACTATCTTTTGATAAAACTCGATTCCAAGCTGAATTTTCCAGTATTTTATCAGCTTTATGTCTAGTACTTAAATCCTTATTTTTTGAATAGGCAATATCGTGATTTTTACAAGCAGAGTCCAATAAATTAATTCCTTTGTCACCTCGATTTAAACGTTTTTGTAGTTTTGTTCCAGGTCCACAGTACTGATATCCAGGAAGATGAAGTTCAACAGGTAGGACGTTTATTATTTTATCTACTATACCTCCTCCAACGAAGGTGTTTTTATGACTAAACGTTTTCTGATATCGTATAACCATAATATCTAATTTTTTCTATAATAAGAGGTAACAATTATGAAATGCATTTAGTTACAAAAATGCAGTTAGTGAAACAACATAAAAATATTTTAGTTCGTAATATTGATCAATCATCGAACATTACTTCAAGAATAAAGCACAGCCCCCTCTTACCAAATTCTATTCGTGCTCTAATAGTGGGACCATCAAATTGTGGAAAGACTAATGTTATGATTGGCTTACTAGAAAGTCCTAATGGACTCAAGTTTGAAAACATCTATTTATACTCAAAATCTTTATATCAGCCCAAATATGAATATCTGAAGAAACTAATTTCACCAATTAAAGGAATGGGATATTATACATTTACAGATACTGAATCAGTTATTCCACCTGACGAAGCTAAAACTAATTCAATTATGATATTTGATGATGTTGCATGTGAAAAGCAGAATAATATACGTACATATTTTTGTATGGGGCGACATAGGGATGTTGATTCATTCTACTTGTGTCAAACTTATACTAGAATTCCCAAGCATTTAATAAGAGACAATGCAAATGTTATTATAATGTTTAAGCAAGATGAGACGAATATGAAGCATGTTTATAGGGATCATGTTGGCAGCGATATGAGTTATGAAAAGTTCCAAGAAATTTGTCGAGAGTGTTGGAAGGATAAATATGGATTTTTGGTGATAAGCAAAGATAATGAATTAAATAATGGTCGCTACAGAAAGCAATTTGACTACTTCATAACTATATAAACTACTCTCGATGAACATTCACTTTAGTTATTAATCTAACTTTAAACTTCATACATCTATTTGCTATAAGCTGAGCTGCTACCTGATAAACTGATCTGAAAACCAGACCAGGTGCTAAAAAGCTGATCTGATAACCAGACCAGGTTCTGAAAAGCTGATCTGATAACCAGACCAGGTCCTGAAAAGCTGATCTGATAACCAGACCAGGTCCTAAAAAGCTGATCTGATAACCAGACCAGGTCCTAAAAAGCTGATCTAAAAACCAGACCAGGTCCTAAATAGCTGATCTGATAACCAGACCAGGTCCTAAAAAGCTGATCTGAAAACCAGACCAGGTCCTAAAAAGCTGATCTGATAACCAGACCAGGTCCTGAAAAGCTGATCTGAAAACCAGACCAGGTCCTGAAAAGCTGATCTGAAAACCAGACCAGCTCCTGAAAAGCTGATTTGATAACCAGACCAGGTCCTAAAAGGCTGATACCTAATCTAATAGCTGATACCTGTTATTTACTATTATTAAGTATGGATGAGAAAATTTTAAAACAATTGGTGTTGACAAGAAATGTCTTAAAGAAAAAGCTTCGTAGTATAAAAACTGGTGAAATAGATACACATGAACAACTAAGAGATACATTTAAACCTATAACAGAACCACTCAAAGAATTCATAAATAGTTCTAAAAAAATTAAAAGAATTCCCATGAAAGAAGAAAGTAAAATGAAGGTAGAAGTTGAAAATAATACAAGTCTTAAGCCTGAAAAAACATCAGTCAAGATAGAGTCAAGTACACCAAAGAAACTAGCTGAAGGAACAATATTTGATAATACCATCTCATTAAATGATGCTAATACTGTAAATGATGATGACGATGATGATGATGATGATTTTTACTCACAGACTTCCAATACAGAAGATACTTATACTGACTTATCAGTCTTGGAAGGAAGAAATGAACTAGATACAAACTATGGTCCACATAAAGATTTCAATAATGAATGGAAATTTTGTGATAGTACGCTCAAACTTAATGAAGATAAAATACAAGTTGGTGGTCAAATATGGGCCCTAACACCAGGGCTATTTTCTCTAATGTTTCATAAAATACCAAAAAATTATGATAAATTTGAACTCGAAATCTATAAAAAGATTTTAATTACTACTAATGCATATAGAAGAGACTATACACCTGATGGTCAAATAAAGGGTACTAGAGGATATAAATATAAACATATTATTAAGAAATTTATTGACGAGAAAAACCAGAAGAATTTACCCCAATCAACAGGATCTAAGCCAAAAGGTAGCTATTTAGGTGATGGAATGATGGAATTTAATATTCATAAGCCCAACTATATATACTGGGATGATCCCAATGAGTTAGTAGATCGACTTCGACTACTGCTCGCATCACAAGGTGCAGGTCATACTAATCACAATAACGAGATTGTATCAATTATTGAAGAGCTACGTGAAGCGAATATAATACATTAACTCTAATAAAGTATATAAAGCATGTCTGTTGATAAATTTGGACACTACTTAAACGATACTAGCAACATAATTTCTTTGAAAAATGCACCTAAACTGTTGGGGTTCTTTGTGGATACGAACAACAACATTGATGTCCAAAACAAAAGGATCAAAAATGTTGCAGAAGCTCTGGAGGAAAACGATGTTATCAATAAATTGTTTCTGCAAACTCAAATCGAAAAACTAGAAGAGAAATTATTAACATACTTTAAGGCAGACAATACTGTAATTCAAGAAGATCTTCAAATGCAAATCGAAGAACTACAACGTGAAATAAAATTAGATATAGAAGAAAATTATAATATTCAAAAAGATATCCAAAAAATGTAAACATCCTTTGAAGAACAAATTGAGCAGCTTAATGAGAAAATTTATAGATTGGAAAATTACATGTTTGTATCAATAGCTGAAAGTCCTTCAAGTAGATCACATCACTCTCCAAAAAATCAGTAAAAATAACTTAATGTCTTCAAAAAGAAATTTAGTAAACGAACTCCATAAGCAAGCACGAAAACATTTTGTGCGTCGCAGAGTTGTAATGAAAGGAATTGATGATCTTTGGCAAGCTGATTTAGTTGAAATGGGGAACTATTCTAAAGAAAATAAAAATTATTGATTTTTGTTGACTGTAATCGACACATTTTCAAAATTTGCATGGGCAGTACCGCTAAAAACAAAAACTGCACTCGAAACAACCAAGGCAATGGCAGATATTTTTGAATTGGGACGAGTACCAAAAAACTTACAAACAGATGATGGTAAAGAATTTTTCAACAAAAACTTTGAAAAATTAATGCATAAATACAAAATTAATCACTACTCAACATATAGCGGTATGAAAGCATCAATAGTAGAATTATTTAATAGAACATTGAAAGGAATGATGTGGAAAGAATTTAGCTATAATGGTTCATATAAGGGGATTGATATATACAAAGATTTAGTTAATGCATACAATAAAAAATTTCATCGCACAATTAAAATGTCTCCTATTAAAGTCAACTCAACACATGAGCAAAAGCTGCTTAATACAGTATACAGTCATTTGAAGATGTATAAAATGTCGAAATTTAATGTAGGAGATCATGTTCGCATAAGCAAATATAAGCATATCTTTGAAAAAGGTTATACTCCAAATTGGACCACAGAAATATTCACAATTACCAAAGTTCAAAATACAAATCCTGCAACATACATATTAGAAGATTATCTTGGTAATCCTATACTGATGAACTTTCAAAAACTAGATTTCCAAATACATATTTAGTTGAAAAGGTTCTCAAAACTAAAGCGAAGGAAGTATATGTTAAATGGCTAGGATTTTCAGATCAACACAATTCTTGGATAAGTAAAGATGAAATATTATAGTTGGAAGAAAAACTAAATCACCAGCAGCATCATATCAAGAACAATAATAGCATTAATATTAAGAAACTAATGTTAATTTTAAAATAAGAAAATGAAATAAATATGTAAATTATGCTTATAAACCATACTGTGTACTAAACTTTACTTAATTGTAATCAGTCTGTTATAATGTCAATAACACTTACTCTGAGCTCTAACTCATCAGAATTATCTGCTAGTTACTTTCCTCCTATTGAATTACACGGTGCATATGAGTGTGCTCTAACTGATTTTCATTCATACAACAGTATTCCAAATGTAGACACTAACAACAATATGTTTCATATAGGAGAACATAAAATTGAAATACCAATTGGATCTTACGAATTAAATGATATAGTTGATTTTATAGAAGAGCAATACAAACGACTTTGCCCAGCAAATAAGATTTTTATTGAAGCCAATAACAACACAATGCAAGTTAAAGTTAATAGTTCCAAGGATGCCGTATATTTTAATAAGGACAACACAATTGGAAAACTTTTAGGATTCAATAGCAAAATCCTAACACCAAACAAATATTATTACTCAAATCTTCCAGTTAATGTTTTTAAAGTGAATCTTTTTCGATTTGAAAGTAGTATAACTATTAACACATATAAATAACTCCAAATCGCATACACTTCATGAATTTCCGATAAATGTGCATCCAGGCTATAAAATAGATGAGCTTCCAAGAAATGTCATCTATTTACCTGTAAACACCAGAGAGATAAGTTCACTAGCGCTGCGCGTACTTGATCAACACGTTGATTTAAATAATTTCCGAGGAGAGGAAATTACAATACGAATACATTTAAAGCCAACTAAATAATGCTAATATATAAAAAAAAATACATTGAAAAATATAGCAGCAAGAGCAACAACATTAAAGCGACCTGCTCAACAAAAAGCTCTAGCAACATCAAATAAAAATTTTCTAGTCATTGAATTTGAAATTAAAGACAAAATGAGTTCAATAATAGATGTCTTAAATAAACCCTTGTCTTATGAGAATATAATCAAAAAGGACTATCATACATATGTACCATACTTACAATCTTACAACAATAATGAAGACATTAGAATTTCAATACAAAATCAGGATTTGAACGTGCTATCCAGTGAGAGCTACATTTATGTAGAGGGGTTTGTTGCCGATGATAATGAAGCCAAATCTTCGTCATCTTCGGAGAACTTTATATTAAAACACAACTTTGTGGCATACCTATTTGATCAAATTCGCTGAGCTCAATGGAATTGAAATTGATCATACAAGATATTTAGGAGCCACAAGCACCATAAAAAATTTGGTTTCTATATCACCAACTGAAAGCAACGTGATGCAAAATGCTGGATGGAACAAAATTGACGATGTCACTCTTGTAAATGGATTTTTTAATTTCTATGTACCTGTAAAAATGCTTCTGGGATTCGCTGAAGACTACAACAAAGTTATACTAAATGGAAAACATGAATTGATACTCTTGCGCAATAAGAACGATGAAGATCTTGTACGCTCGAGTGTTTCTACTGAAAAAGCTAAACTTACAATTTCACTCATCTCATGGAGAATCCAACTTGTACAATTATCGGACTTTAGCGAATTTAATATGATAAAAATTATTAATAATGGTGCTTCTTACCTATGGCATTTCGCAGTTGGTATTGTCATATTAATTCACAATTAAACATAGGAACTAGCCATATTTGGAATGTTAAACTGGCTGCAAATAGAGAACGCCCACGTTTTGTATTGATTGCTTTTCAACAAGAAAATAAGTTTGTTCATTGTGATTTGACTAATTTAAAAGTACATTTAAATTCAGTCTCATATTCATATGATGATCTTAACATAAAGTTCAGAAATGAACGATATGCAACTCTATATGATATGTATATAAGATTTCAATAAAGCTATTATATGAAAGAATCTCAACTACTTCTAACTGCACCAGAGTTTAAGACAAAAGCTCCTATTATTGTAGTAGATGTCAGTCATCAGAATGAATCACTCAATAATGGACCGATTGATATAAAAATAGAATTTGAAACAGCAACTATTAATGCAGCAAAAACAACAGCTTACTGCATTCTTATTCATGATCGTATAATAGAATATATACCTATCAAAGGACAAGTTCGAAAAGTCTTATAAATTGAGTAATATGGATAACAACATAATTTTTATAGACGTACAAGGTTTCAAGGGTAATTCAAATGATTTCATCGCAAAAGAAGTAGCGATTGTTTTCAACAATTATGAATATAACCATTTCATTATAAAATCCCCATTTGATTTTAAATGGTTATCAATAAAAAAGCAAAGTGGCTAACAAAAAAATATCATCACCTAAACTGGACTGCTGGATCAGTTTCATTTCAAAGCGTTTGCAATTTTTTAAAAGCCAACGCAAGATGTTCAAAAATGTATGTAAAAGGTTAAGAAAAAAGACGATGGTTGGAAAAAATGTTACACCAAAAAATGTCTAACGTTGAGGATATAGGCTGCATCAACTTTAAACAAATGGAAATCAAGTATCCAGAATATCTTTATTGTAGTTATCATAATTTTGGTGTTTGCGCATTAAAAAATGCTATTTTACTAACAAAAGAAATGTCTTGCTTTAAATGAACTTTTTTACTTCTTAAAATATGAATTTACATATGTAAGTATGTATTATTATAAAATTTAAAAAAATTTTAAACAATAAATGTATACCAAATAAAAGAATGTACAAGTGTTTTCTTATTTCAAATACAAACTACATAAATGAAAGAGAAGGAAGTGGGGAGGAGGAAAGTTAACTTTATTGCATACTTGCAAATTTTTAGTTTTTGTTTCTCTGCTGATGAGTGTACTTAATTGAAACTTTGCTGCTTTAAAATAATCGTAGACAAAGAAAATGATTACGTTGCAAAATATAAATGTATTCTACAAAATATTTTACGCACAAGCATCCTCAGTCATACATACAAATACACATACAAACATACATACATACATACATACACATACAATTATATATACATACATACATACATACATACATACATACAATTATATTTCTTAAACAAATAAATAAATACCAGCGACAAACAAGCTGGATCATCCACACACAAGTATAGGGTGTTCATATACAAGAGAATATTTTATAAATAAATAAAATAATTAAATTAATTGTTTATTAATTTATTTAATTATTTTATTTATAAACAATTTATTAGCGTGAGGAAATCATACACACATTCTCCCGATTCATATGAGAATCGCGTAGTAGTCATCAAATCTATTTTCTCTGATATTACTGATATAGTATTACGATAACGAATTTCTATAGTCTGGCAACACTGGCAATTTTCCCTTTGGTACTAGAAAATAATAATCATGTTTTGCCGTCGGCATTTGAAAAAATAATACTCATGTATTGCCGTCGGCATTACGAAAAAAATAATAATCATGTATTGCCGTCGGCATTACGAAAACTTATCATGCATTGCCGTAGGCATTAGGAAAACTTATCATGCATTGCCGTAGGCATTAGGAAAAATTATCATGCATTGCCGTAGGTATTAGGAAAACTTATCATGCATTGCCGTAGGCATTAGGAAAAATGAATAATAATCACTATTTCCCCCACTGGTATTAGGAAAAATCATTTTCATGATTTTCCCGTCGGCATATACACTTGAGAAATCTTAATCTTATAAAACCCCTTAAACCACACCCACAAAAAAATCACCCGTTCCCACAATTAATATTACCCAAAAAAAATCACCCGTTCCCACAAAGTTAATGTAAACAAAAAACTCCTTATGTAAACAAAAATTTGCACGGACTTATTGAACCACCCTCGCAGGTATCAAATTTCTAAGAATTTAAGAATTTTCAAATTTTAATTACCCAAATTTAACAATTTCAGCCACAATTTTGCAAGTTTAATTGGCGCAGGCAAGGCACATTTAATACAGGTACATGCATTAGGCAAAACTCTCTGGCAACTCTCTGCTAACTCTCTGGCAACTCTCTGCTTCTCACATAGCTTTACATGGTATTTGTCAAAAAATTGTATGCATAAAACAAGACACAATTGTATTTGTCAAATGAATTCTTCGTTATAAATTTGTAAACAAAAAATCAGCGGATGAGCAATATGCCTGATACGTGTACCTGTTTGATATGCCTTGGGCGCAGGACTGGTAATTCACTACTACTAGCATCGCATCGGAAATTAAAAAAATACAAAAAGTGGGCTATTTTGAGATGAAAATTAAAGTATTGCGTTATATTTGTTTGTGTTAGTTTCTGTCAACTACATTTTGATGAATAATACCGTTAAAGGGTTGTTGAATAAAACAGTGTTGTGACTTTTAAAATTTTTTTCTGATGTGTTGTGTATTCTTGAAAAATTTTGTGGGTGTATCCATATGGGCACACGCGGACAATATCAATATAAAATTTTTCTTTGAAATATTGTTTGAACAAAGTAAATTTTTTTTATTTTAGTTTTTTTAAACGATTTAAGAAAAAATTTACGCTAAAAGAGATTTTGAAATATATTGAAGAGTTAGATAGTTAAGATGAAGGCGGCGGTATCCACACTGCTGGAAGCTTTTCAAGGTTAAAATGATTCCAAAGTCAGGTAAAGATCTTACCAAGGCTAAGTCATAGAGGCCAATAAGTTTACTGTCAACAATGTCAAAGCTTTTTGAAAAGCTAATCATGACAAAATTGTCTTCAATTTGAACTGATAATGGGTGCATCCCGGACCATCAATTTGGTTTTAGAAGCCAGCATAGCACCATTGAACAAACTCATAGATTGGTTCAATTTAGAAGAAAAACATTTGAGGAAAAGAAGTTTTGTTCTGCCCTGTTTATTGATGTTTCTCAGGCATTTGATAAAGTGTGGCACGAAGGCCTGATTTTGAAATTGAAGACATACTTACCAATTTCCATTCTAAATGTTTTGGAAAGTTACATTCTTGCCCGAAAATTTAGACTTTGTGAGTATGCCTGAAACTATCTCATCCGGTGTGTCACAGGGGAGTATACTGGGGCCATTTTTATATTTGATTTATACTTGTGATATGCCTGTGAGTAGTAGTATACACACTTCTACATTTGCCGACGATACAGCCTGCCTTAGTATGCACGAAAGCCCTGATGAGGCATCCCGCAAACTCCAGGAACACATTAGCCAGATGGAACTATGGCTAAACTTATGGCAAATTAAGGTAAATGAACAGAAGTGTGTTCAAGTAACATTTATCTTACGAAGAGATACTTGTTCCTTCATTCAGATTTATAATCAAGTTGTTCCTCAACATTCACATGTGAAACATCTTGGTATACACCTCGATCGACGGCTTACATGGAAACATCACATTGTCTATAAGTTAACTCAAATGAAACTAAAATTAACTCAGGTACATTGGCTGATTGGCAGAAATTCAACACTCAGCCTAGACTGCAAACTTGTAATCCCAATATGGTGCTACGGAATTCAGCTATGGGGCACTGCTTCAGCTACAAATGTTGATAAAATCCAACGAAGGCAAAACAAAATTTTACGTTTGATAACATCGGCTCCATGGTTTATCAAAAATTCAAATATACATCGTGATTTAAATACGCCACTAGATACTGAAGAAATTGCAAAATACGCAGGCAAATATCTAACAAAACTCGAGTCACATCCTAATCCGCTTGCTCGTAATATTTTGAACTTTACTGGTCACATCCGCTTAAAAAAGAGAGATACAAGGCCTCTAATACTATTTTATGCAAAAAAATTTTTCAACAGAAGAATGTGCATTAATTATATGATTTTCTAAAAAAAATTATAATCGTAAAAAATTATGAGAAACGAAAATTTTTAAATTAAAAAATGGTTTGTATGACCTATTAGAGTGCTTATACATGTTCAGATTATATTGCCAAATACTGTTAGCAAAAAATTAGGAATCCCTGTTAGTTATTCTAAAAGAAATTAATGAAATTTATTAAAAAAAAGTGAATGCAGAAATAATTTTTTCGGCATAATAAATATTTATGTTAAAGAGATTTATTTAGTGGACTCTTAACTACATTATTTCCATATATACCCAGTAAAAAAGAGACTCCAAAACAGTCATGAAAATGTAGAGTTTGCGATGCGGAAGTAGTGAAAATTTCGATGCGATCTAATAATTTTTACATAGGGTAGTCATTGCAAGAAGTTCTCTTTTTCGATGCCTGGTCACTGAATTGGAAGCGATATTAAGAAAAATTTCCTTTTTTGTGTTCTATGATAATATTTTCATCTAGGAAAAATGGTAAATAGTTACCTATTTTAACAATCCGTTTCTTTTTATACGAATTTAAGCCCGAAACAGTGTTTTCATGTAAATTGAAGCAAATAACTTTTAAATTTTAGACTAAAATTAGTTCATAAATTTCTTTAAAAAAATAATTTGTTTTTTTAATTCTGGTGAGTATTGTCTAACACTATGGAGGAGTTACAAGGTTTTGTATGACTAAAATAAGCTTCTACATGGTTTTTTGCTCACTATCGGCAAATTAAAAATATCGATTTTTTGGAAGCAATGAAAATGTAGTTCCACTAGAATGACTTCCATTTTTTTTCACAGAGTAGTAAAGTGCTGACACTACGTCTGAATTAGATATTGGTAAAAAATATTAAAACACCATATTTTGGTCAGTTCTCGTTGTACCTTCATCGTGAATAGTCGATTAGCGGAATTTTTATTACATTCTTACTAAACAAACAAAAAATTATACAAAAAAATATTCGTAGTACATATTGTTAATACCAGACTTGGTTGCCTGGCTTAACTGAGATGTAAGTGGTGGGGCTTATCCAAGTGGTACACAAGGATAAGCAATTTAAAGAATGTTGATGTTTTTACCCAAGTGATACACAAGGATAAGTTGTGGTGGAATCAATTAGTTATTTAGGTAGTACACCAGGATAATCTAATTGACTCAAAGAAGGGAAGTGTATGACGATTTAAGTAGCAATCATAAACTTTATTCAATAATTTTAATATTTATACAAAATGTAAAAAATAACTTAAAACTAATACAGTAACAAAAAGTAGAATAAAAAAAATAAGAATACAAACATAATTTAAAACGGCCAGAAACTGTTCATTATTATCTTGACAAATTCATTCCCATCGTAAGCTAAGCAAACCAGATATTCAATTTCACTACTGTCTGGCTGGTAATTTGAAACACACGTGGAAAATAAAATGTTTTATTAATTTCGTCAATTATGCTGACATGATGGTTCTCATACCTGGCTTGACAAATGTGTGAAAAATAAATTAATTTTATTTTAATTAAATTGTGGGAAAGGATTTAAGTGTACTTGAGACTTGGCAAAAATATGAACAAACAAAAATGTTAAACAAAAACGAAGTAAGCGTTTTGCTTAAAGTTTAATTCAACTAGAGATTCTTTTTATTTTGATATCAAATAAAAAGAATCAAAAAAATTAACACATATCATTCATAATAGGTACATACTGACTTTAAAAAATAAGCTTTATGTGCTTTGCTAATATTTTTACATAGTAGAAATAACAAAAACAAAAAAAAAACGCAAACAAAAAAAAAAAACAAAAAGACAAATAAAGTGCCCTAGAGGAATACTCTATATGAGTACCTCAAATACAAAAATTATGAAGTGAGTTCTAATGGCAGAAATATATGTTTTTCTGAGAGTTCTGAAGCTCTTAATGAAAATAATAGAAATAATAAATCTAATGAAAGTATTTTTTTAACGGCAAAGCCAACTTTTCGTCAGCGATCAACTTCGCTTTGTCCAATGCCAAATAGTGATTCATTAACATTACAGTTGCATAGTACTTCTTCATATAAGTCAGTAATATCATCCCCTTTAGGCTCGTGCTCATCACTTAATACAGTTATCACTACAGATAACAGTCGCTCAAAACCCAAGGTACAAGTGGGAATGGACAGATATATAACCGTGGTAAAGCGTGGGCGAAGCCCGAATTCTTCAAAAATTTCGTCTGCTCCAAAGATGTCTAGGGTTAAAAGCGCATCATCTACCAATCGTCAAAATCGTTTCTCATTATTGCAAGTCACCGACGACAAGCCCGCTGCATCACCGCAAAAGTCTTTTAAGCCACCACCTATATATTTGAGAGAAAATAATTCTAACGCCCTTATTAAAAAATTAGTCTCGGCCATTGGTGAAAACGAATTTCATGTTATTCCAATAAAGCGTGGTAACATTGACGAAACTAAAATTCAAATATACGCAGAAAAATATTTCCGCAAAATAGTGACTGAATTCGAAAAAATAAAAGTTTTTATACGTACCAGCTTAAGAGTGCCAAAGGTATGCAGATCGTATTGAAGTGTAATGACTCTTTTTATGTTAATCCCGAAGAAGTAAAAGATGCACTCATCATACAAAGATTTAAAGTAAAAAATTTTACCAACATAATCAATAGGGAGAAGATCCCCCAGCCTCTATTTCGTGTTGAACTGGAGCAGAATGATATACAGCTGAAAAAAACGAGACACGCCCAACTTATAGCCTAAAATACCTCTTATACCGAAAAATTACAGTTGAAGAGCCACATAAGCGATCATGTCCCGTACAGTGCCATAAAAACATACTGTAAATTACCCACTGTTTGTATTGTGTGCGGCGAATTACTGGCCTACTGACGTACGAAAAATTCCGGATGTTATTGATTTCAGCGTCATGAAAAATATTTCTAGGGTTTTAATTAACGTTGAAACTTCTCTAGATCTATCCTCAGATCACTTTTCCACTATGGTTACAATCTGTAACCCACTAAGAAGTGACTTACCTCACCCATATATGAAGGTGATCAATCGTGTTAATTGGCTGGGATTCAAAAAATATATTAATAGTCATTGCACGGAAAATATTACGCTAAGAACACCCAATGATATTGAAATTAACATTTACAATCTTAACGAAAATATTGAACAGGCTGCTGAACATGCCACTACCTCCCATCCGCAGTCTGAGTTTAATAAAATTAATTCCAGCGATATTGAACATCATGTGTGTGAAAAAAGAAGAGCGAAAAAGGAATGGACACAGCACAGATCACCCCAACATAAACTCAGACTTAAAGAATGTTCTAAACGACTTCAAGAGTTGCTTGCATCTGAAAAAACTGCATCTCCTAAAAAATATTGGCAAGGTCTTGATGTCACACCAACATCTAATTACTCTTTGTGGCGCCCTGCTAGAAAGCTTAAAACACCCGTTGATTTTTTCCAACTCTGCGCACATCTACCGGAGCTTGGGCAGGAAGCGATACGGAAAAATGTAAAATATTTTCTGAGCATTTAAAATCCGTATTTACCCCAAATACATGTACTGGTGTTGCTGATTTGCCGAGTGTAGTTGTTCTACCCCCTCGAGCCTTAAAGTTTAAGATGCTTGATGTACATAAAGTAATTGCTGAACTCAAGCCAAAGACAGCTGCAGGTATTGATGGAATTAGTAACAAGATGCTGATGAAGTTGCCGCATATTGCAATAAGAATCCGGCTGTTTATTTTTAATGCCATATTACAACTGGAGTATTATCCACAACTCTGGAAGCTTGCAAAAGTCAAAACGATTCCAAAGTCGGGCAAAGATCTTAGTAAAGCTCAATCATATAGGCCAATAAGTTTGCTGTCAACTATGTCAAAACTCTTCGAAAAGCTGCTCATGACAAATTGTCCCCAATTTTAACTGATAGTGGATGCATCCAAGACCATCAATTTGGTTTTAGAAATCAGCATAGCGCCATTGAACAAACTCATAGATTGGTTCAATTTATAAGAAGAACATTTGAAGAAAAAAAGTATTGTTCTGCCCTGTTTATTGACGTTTTTCAGGCATTTGATAAAGTGTGGCATGAAGGGTTTATTTTAATATTGAAATCACACCTACCCGAAAGTTCACGGTTGTGGAAGGAGAATTCATGAGTGTGCCCACTCATGACTCATGTTTTAGTTAACACAAACTTCTCGTATATTCAGTTATTGTAAACTTTTTTTGAGTGTACCTACATGCATTAAAACGAAGTATTGATCATCATCATTTTGAGTAGGTTAACATAGGGTCTGTTCGTAAATGCATCAAGGCGCTGTAAAGGGAAATTTAAATGTTTTAAACTCATAGCAGTAGATATGTAATAAAAACCTGCACAAGACGTCTTATAAGAACTTTTAAGACATGAGGACAATTTCAAATGCTTTACTATAGCGAAATCTTCTGAAACAAACGCTAAACAACAGTGTTGGCAATAAATTTGTTTAACTTATTGCAGGTATAAGAGTAAAGAAGAAAATAGTTCGTGAATGAGAAATTTGTGGTGTTTGTGCTTTTTTCTCTCATTGGCGCGTATACAAATGTTATGCATGTACATACATACCAGTGATGGGAATTGGAAATCTTGATTTCGTCCCGAATATGTGTCTAAATAGTGCCAAAATCACTTGAATAGTGCCAAACCACTTTTTATACTAATCTAAATAATGTCATCATGATTTCATTGATGTTCGTTCATTATACTATGGTCCTTGAATGATACATTATTGTGTATAGCTAAAAAAATCCATTAATATCACAAAAAACACATTCCAAAATTATTTGTTTACACACAAATATGTATATATTGTATAGTTATTAATGCTTTGTACTTATTTACAAGAAATTAAATACCTTTGATCTAACCTTAAGATAGGGCTCACTGGCGCTAAGCCTCCTATATTCAGAAAATATAAAATATTTTAGAAGTGATTTATAAAAGCCACAGTTTACGGACTTAAAAGAAATATAAAGCCATTTTAACGTAAATACGATTTTTCCATACATTCCGCCCTAAGTCAATCTGTCCGCTCGACCGTCACCTGACAATGCGAAAGTGACTTCTAAACTGATTTTTATGAAAATGGGAATATATGCTTTTTATGTATATATAAAACAAACATATGACGAAAATAAAATAATTGAGGGCAAGGCAATGTTTACCGGGTTTAGCTAATCATTTAATAATTAAACAAAACAAGCTTCTAAAGGATACATTGCTCATTTACTAAAACAACGTCATGACTAAAAAATTTTATTGTTGAGTTAATTATGCAGAATGAATCCTCATATTACCAGTGAAAAAATTTGGAGGAAATTACTCAGGAACAACTTTTTCTCCATTTCCAAAATATCAAATTTTTTTTCAGATAAGTAGGAAGTGTTACCTTCTTTAGGAGAAGGATAGTGATAGAGAAGACAGGTGTAGGGTCGCAGCTGGTTGAAAAATTATGCCAACCGAAAATCATTTTCTTCACCGAATTTGCCTAGTAAATACATATCGAAATTATTTTTTACGTCACTCACACTTCACAAGTAGTTTTTTAATTCTTCAAAGTATGATATACATAGATCTGTATTCACTTTTAATTTTTCATCGTGTTTTTTTTCTTCGGAAACATTTGTGTAACATAAGGAACAGTATTGTTTGTGTCTCCACTTAGAACATGTTCCGATGAAAACTTTGGAAACCACGTCAAAATAATAGTCCTTGAAGTTATGTTTAGTTTTCCAATACGACAAAAAAGAAATGAAAAAATTTATTATATTATATTTTTGATTTCTACAACATTACGCTGGGGAATTTTTATCAACATAGAGATCATATCTTTCGTTCAAAAGATGTCGACACAAACGACGAAATTAAACAGAAAGCCCACTAAAAATAGCATTGCCATTTTAATATCATTTATTTTTTTAAAAACATTTGATAATGTGAATATTAATATTATAAAGCCTTCTATTGTTCAAGGACTCTATATACAATAGTGTGACGAGACAAACAACGTTTTGGGGAAATTAATAAAATGTGTACGACATCAGCTGTAGTAAAAAAATATTTATTTCAATTAATAAATCGTTACAATCATTCATTGAGCACCGTTACTATTCCCTTTCATAACGGAACAGTTTTGAGCCCCAAATCCTACTAAGTTTTCAATACTTAACAACGAAAACAGTACCTATTATTAAACCAAGAAAAGTTTTCATATTAATGAGAGCCATCACTGAAAAAAAGCTTAAGCAACATAACTTTCGAGCTTAATTTTTTTTACGAAAATCGATTAGTTACGACCGACATAATCGATTTGCGTCAAAAACGAAGTCAAAAATATGCCGCGTAAGCTTTTTGGTGGTTATGTCTCGAATGGACAAAAAGTGACAGGAAAAGATTGAGAGAACCACAGTGCCAGCTAACATTCAATAGTGCCAAAAATGGCACAATTGTGCCACATTTTCCATCACTGATACATACATACCTACATAATTTGTGTGTGCTCTCTTATTTTTCTGCGCACATACAAACGCACACTTGCATTTACATGAGTTGTGTGTGCTTGCTTTAAAAACCTCCCTTAAACACAAACATAACAGCGTACCATCTAAATCTTACACACACACCCAAACGTACAATATGCAAAATAACAAGCATACATGTATCAACAGTACTTCTTTTAATTTTTTTGTTATAAACAAGACGCCTTGGCGACATCGCTTGTTAACAGTCATATACACGTACACCAATACATCCACCGTGACTCGTTTATAGTACGACAGCATTTATTATTGGCTTAATATAATACATGCCACGAGAAAACATTTGAAAAACATGACGTATATACATTTCAAGACTGCTTACGCAGGTCTTTAATATATAACACACAAATAAATGTTAAATATGGTGTACAAACATGATTACTACTAAAACAGATTATCAGCGTACTTTTTTAACATTTTAAATAAAAGATTGCACGTATGATGCAGCGCAGTGATGCATTTACGAACACACCCATAACTATTCTCGTTGGACAGAAGTTAACTAAAATTATTAGTACTTGTAATTTTAATGTAATCTGTATACCTACTTTATTAGTGCTTGTGTGTGTAATGTTGTACCTTACAGAACATTAAAGTACATGTTTATTGCCGAACACTCGAGTAAGTTTGGGATTATTGCTGGTAAAGATGCAAGTTTCCAATTTTTATCAATGTAATGACACCTAACATAGGCACTTTCGGGAAGAACTTTTCGGTAAGATCGTGTATTGTCAATTCCGGTAAAGTTTTGAATACTTCGTCTCAAGGTCCAGATCTATAACCTTTTCAAAATTTATGGGTTTATTTGAAAAATTTTGTCTCCAAATGGTGTTTCAAGAACTTAATGGAGTTAAGAACAGTAATACGAGTGAAAGTGAGAAATTTCAGCGAAATATTAGAAAAAAAAAATTATGATAAGTCGTCTAAGGCCTCACCTAATACATCAAGAGTGACAAAATATGTTCACTTGGCAATCACTGTTCACTTGGCTATCACAGTTTCAGAATGCTGGAATAACGAAAATAAAACTATAGAATGCAACAACAAAGTAACATAAGACCACTAATATAATACTTACATGCATGTACCGGTGGTACATTGAATAAGTAAAAATAATTAATGTGATGATCGTAAAAGATAAGCAATATAGTTAAACATACTTAGGTAGAGTAATATAATTTCGTGCTAACCTAAACAAAAAAATGAAAAAATAGAAAATTAATAGTGATACTTATAAATGTGTTTACCGAAGGTAAATCAATTGTATACACAACAATCGTTTCTCATATTCCGTTTAATAGAAAATTTAAGTTAAATAGCTGATGTTAATAAGAAGCTCTACCCAAGTAGATATACTAGGGTGCTGATGAAGTGCGTGGCTGCACAGAAAAGTATCGGTATTTCCCCCAGCTTAAAGTCTAAATTTAATTTTTCTTCTCTTCTTTAGAAACTCACATTAATTAATAAAAATATTTCATTCAATAAGAATTGAAATTCTGAACTTAAGCCTGACTATGAATTATTTCTGATTAAAATTCACTACAGTTCAATTAAAGAATCTAAAATTTTTTATTTTTTTAAATGTAAACATCTACTTACGATAAAATCTCATCTGCCGCATTTTTGAAACTATAAGCAATTTTGATATTTTGACAATTTCGAATTTTGAACTATGTCATGAAATCTTCATTTCTCAAATAAAAAAAATTTTACCGGATGTCCCTTACGATAATGTTGCGCTCAAGAACAGAGAAACTCTAGATTCCCATGATCGTATGAAAAAACTTTCAGTCAAAGAAGTCGGATGTAGTTATATAAACAAAATCTGTAATATAAACAAATTTCTCACAGGCAGACTTTTTCGCGTGACAAATTTAAGCATGAGAAAATATAAAGCAATCTTAAGTATAAAAACATACTAGGATTAGGGGAGTTCAGATATATGATAGTATTTTGTAATACCAAATGTCGATTTTGAAAACAATTTATTTCTACGTACATATAAATACCAACGCGAGAAAATCATATACACACATGTACACACATACCAGATTTCATCTAAGAAAAATCCCAGAAAATTTCAAGAACACCCCACCCCTTACAAATCACGGCCAGCCTTATATTCTCCCCCAGATGGTCATACATACATATGTACATATACATATTACAAGAACACCTCACCCCTCATAAATCAATAGCAGCTTTAAATTCTCACAGACATACATACATACACGCAATCGATCTACCTCAACTACATCCGTTCCCTGCCTCAGCCACCGTTAAATTCCCGCAGACAGATACATCCACAAATTACCACGGTTACATATTACAACAGCAGCAAACACCCACCCGCCCAACTCACAATCTACCAATACCCACAGTCTAGCGACACCTATGTATTTCCCGTCGGCATTATTAAAAATTAATTACCCGCCGCACAGTGGGTTAGAATAGCATGTTTTCTTGGATCAGGGAAGCTATGTTCGGATAATTTTTCTTTATTTTTCAGTTAATACCATTAAAATAAGTAAAAAAATGGTTTCTAAGTATATTTGAGTATAATCTTATTAAATAATGCCAAATATCAGTGTAGGTATATAGTGCAAGGAGTACATATTAGAACTTAAACATTACATTTTATGCATCTTAAAGTTAATCATCAACATCATCATCATTATAATCATCGTTATCATCATCATCATCATTAGCAGCATCAGCAAGTTCAACATCACTGTTCTTGTTCGGAGCTGCAGGTACAATTAAATCAATTGCCTCCTCTGGCAAGCCTTGAAACTTCTTTGTAGGCAATTTTTGCATGCTTGAAATAATTGGGTCAGAGGTTATCAAAAACATATTAAAAATGTCTTTCTTTCTTTATTTCGAGCTTCTTGCGCTTCTTCTGATAACTGCCCAATAGGTAAAATGGCATTTGACACAATTTCGGGTCCGTGAATAAAATACTTGTGCAAAGTGGGAGGCATATTGTACCAAGGATACGTTTCAACAAAAAGTCGTCCTGTATTGTATGCATATATTTTAAATTTTTCATTATTAATTTCATGACCACTGGATACAGCAATAAGCAACACGTGCATTTTTTTTTATTAAATTAACATCTATTTTTGTTATTTCGGCAGATTTTTCAGCGTTTTGAAAAAAACGTCTTGCCGTATTCCCATCATTCGTGTTTCCAAAACCAGGTTTGGGTTGGTCAAATATTAATCCCATATTCTCTTTAAATTTTTTCTGAATTTCTTTTTTGTTTCAGCTACTGTTGTTTTTTCAGAATCAGTCCTAGCCTGCCACTTTTGTAAAGGTATTTTATATGCCACGTGCAAAAGACATTAGAAAAATCTAATCCAGCCATGAAGAATGGAAAGGCCAAATCTTAAATTGTCTACATGCACAGGTCTTTGGATCATGGCTTCTAAATTATTAAAATCCTTACTTGTAGCGCCACATAAGTAACAGTTTGTGTTGATGTGGTTTCTGTTAAGGCATTGCAAACTTTTCCATCTACCATTGCCAAAGTTAATTTGTGGAAAACATGTACAACTTTCTCGCCAATCGTGACAGTTGAACAGGTTAAATTCTGTATTTCCTCTTCAACTCTTTTTTGTTCACTAACTGACACATATGCGGTAAATTCAATTTTCAAGGGTCTGCAAAATCTAGTTGAAGACGACCATGGATTTTGCCAAATTACCTTCTCCTCAAACATAAGCCTAAGTGGTACAATTGTGGTTAAAAAAACTGATGAATCACTAGCATCAGATCCATGAAAGGCTTGTTTGTATGAGCTATGGCCAGAGCTTCCATCAAAGCCACATTTTGAATATAATACTACATTCGAGTTCGTAATGCCTAATGAGTCAATAACAGTTTCTTGAAGTTCTATTAGTCGCTACGCTGTGTGATTAAGAAGACCTTGTAAAGTTACTTCAACGGAGATCTCGCTTATTTTAAAGCTGGTCGATTCTGGGTAAGTTTTTTGTTTTTCAGTTTGAATATTGTTGTAGGAGGGAAATATTTGAGGAGCAGCTTGTCTAACAACATTGTATTGATTTCGTGTCAGTTTAGCTTCTACAAAAACAGCCAAAGCTTTTGTATTCGATATTTTCAAGGTGGGAAGTGGTTGTTTCAACTTTGTTTTTAATTTATGCCCTTGCAACACTTTTCATATATGGCTCGCAACACTTTTGATTCCTCGACATAACCTGCGCCTTGTAATTAAACCTGTGAAGCATAAAGTAACTCTGGCAATGATATGGTGTCTCTTAAAATTTTTGTTTTTTTATATTTACTCCAACCACTGGACTCGGTAAAACTAATTTCTTTTCGACCACGTTTTGCAGTCGGGGCGAGAGTAAAACCAATAGAGGACTCCAACCAGATTTTATTTTTAGCAATAAACCTCATTTCCATTCTATGCGCTCTAGTCCACCTAGATTTAAATTCATAAAAGAAAACATCCATTCTTTTATTAAAATCAAACATATTATCCTCAGAGCAGTTGGTGCGTTTTTTGATTTCTTCAGCTAAAAATTTCATCTTGTCATTCATTGTTTGAGCGCTTGAGTTCATCATAATATCAAATAAGCTTCGACGAGTATAAAAAAACAACGTTCGAACTTGTTTCTATAAAAAACAAAAAATAATTCTAATACAAAAAAAAACCTTTCAAAAATCCCTTTTACCCGATTACTTAAAACTTTACAACACGATCACTGTTTGTCAAAACAAAGAATATTATTAAAATAAACAAAATAAAATATTATTGAAACAAAGAATATTATTAAAAGAAACAAAAATAACATCATTAATATACTGAAAAGAAGAGCACAAATAAATGGAAAAAGTAACATGAAAAACAACAATACACAACAACAGCAGCAGTCGCGAGATCAATGTGGTTTTTAGCTAATTTGACTGCTGCAACACTTGCATTAAACAATGCATAGCTTCTAAAAGGCACAAAAAGGCAGCGTAAAATTTTGCAATATATAAGAGATTTATGTCTTCTTTAATATAAACTAAAAATTATGGGACGAATATGGACGAATAATAACTATTTATCCATTTAAACTATAAAAATGTTAATTTTTTTGGCATTTCCAATATAAATAACTAAATCTAAAACACTTCCACACACAATTTGACACAAATGTTAACGAAGTATTTGCAAAATAACCTGAACTTGATGGTTCCATTGAAAAATTGTTAACTTTTGCAATACTTTTTAAAATAAATAAAATTTTCAACGGGAAAGTTTTCACTTTTTTTCAGCCTTTTTTGCACAAAAATTTCTTTAAAGTTTGACTTTGAAGTTTCACTACAAAAACACCAGAGCACTTTTGACATTTATTTTAACTACAAGTGATGTAGAATTTTATATACTCTAACCGGGTACAAAAAATTTTGACAATACTTAAAATTTTTTTAAAATTAATCCAAGAAAACAGACTATTCTAACCCTCTGTGCGCCGGCATAAGGACAAATCATTATCATAATTTTCCCGTCGGCATTAGGACAAACTATTTTCATGATTTTCCCCGTCGGCATATACACACATATAAACCTCCAAACTATGAACACCCTTAATCCATTCGCACAAAATATTCCACGCATATTTTCCCACGGTCAGACAGACATACACTAAATGTAAACAAAAAACTCGTAATGTATACAAACTCCTAATGTAAACAAAAAAACACAATTTCCAAGAATTTTAAAGAATTTCAAATTTTAATTACCCAAATTTCACAATTTTAATTGTCGCACTAATGGTTATATAAATTGGTCTAGCCGAAAATCGTGCTAAGATTTTCAAAGTTTTGTAGTCTGAGACCTAAAAAGGTGTTGCTTATGGAAGACAATCCTTCAGATCTCGGCAAATAAGTAACTTGCAGCGATGTTCCTTCATCAGAACTTAAAAACCGTTATGTGGTAAAACTAACACAATGTTGAATGAAAATTGCAAAAAAATATATATAAAAAGATTAGTTAAATAGAATATGATGATGAAATGAAAAAGTCGTGGAATGGGGAAAAAAATAGAATAGGTGCAGATAAAACTGTATTTTACTACTAATGTTTGTTTATTTTATAAATAAAAATTTAATGTGTCCCGTACGTGACACTATTTGTCTGTATCTGACAAAATATAAAAATGAATTTTTCATTATAAATAATTTTAATTATAAATATAATTTTAATTAATTTTTATTTCGCCAACATCAATCTTGCTTCTTAATTATAATTTGTCTTCGAGAGAGAGTTTCGCTGGAATTCTCACTTAACCATATTCATTTCAAATATTGGTTGACTCGACCTGTCCCACATGTGACGGAGTGTATCTCACCTTTTTCTTCATTAATTCTTAAATCATTGAAAAGCTTACTATGTAGAATTGAGTATGAAGTATACTAAATAACAGAAAAAAATTATATAACTGTGTTACCATTTAATAACTATATGTAATATAAGCACATAGAAATAGTTGAATTGGTTTGTACGTGACGTGGCATGCTCGATACGGATGTTTTATTAAGTCGTAACGTGCACTTTTGGTAACATACATAATCTTTTTTATTTATATGAGACATTTTTTATTTATAGGAACTAGTAAAGATGATGGAGCGCGTATTGCGACAGCCAATGGATACATCAATCAGTATCACAAGTGATGAAAAGAACAGTATTTCGAATGTGATTCCAATTATTCTCAACAGCTACATTAATAATGTTCCAAAAATCCATGAAAAATTACTTGAAAGTATTCCTCAACAAGCTGTGGTTTTCTATAATAACTGCATGTTCTTATCACATTGGGTTGCTAAAAATTCTGAATCTGGCATTCCTACTCATCCAGCTTTAGTACAAACACTTCAGGCTACTGGTGCCAGTATTTTCAATAATCAGGTCTTGCTCCAGCAAAAGATACTTATCCAAATATTAAAAGAGCTTGGTAAGATAAACATTAAATTATTTATATCTACAGCTGAAGTGCCAAATTACACTAAAAAAAATTAACTAAAACTTTGGAAAATTCTCTAAATTTGAGTAAAAATATTTTGCCGTATGGCGCCAAAGTTGTTTTTACTTGAAACCAGTAAAAAATTTACTGAATTTCTAGTTCATTAATCAACTAGTTTATAGTAATTATATTTTCATATTTAAGTAAAATTTTTCCAAAATTAAGTAAAATTTTCCGATAAAATTCGGAGGTTTGCAAACAAATTTTTCGTCTTTGATCTCAAATTTAGTAAATTTTTTAATTTTTTTTTAATTCTGGTACTTATTTTTTTTAATTAAATTCTATCTATACCAAATGATATGTTATTTATTATATCTTCATATTATATTCTTAATTATAATTCACCATACATACATAAGTATAAATTCCTTGAGAGGAGACAAGTATTGAACCAGCAACCTTCTGATTGATAGGCAAGCACTCCAACCAATTGCCTAACAAGGCAGCCTAAATAAGCATAGAAATTATTGCGTTTTAAAATTTTATTTTATTTACATAACAATAAATTTCAAGTTCAAATATTCCTCGAAAATATGAAAAATTTACTTAGGTTTTTTTATAGATGCAAATTAATAATAAATTCTATAATTCAAAGAAACAATACTTAAAACTGGTAAATATTTTTCTAAAATTTAGTATAACTCTTTACATCTTTTAAGTAAGTCAAATTTCATGAACTAATCAGGAGTAATTCATTTCCTAAAGTTTATTTTTTGATTTAAGACGAAATTGACTAGTCCTTAATATAAAATTTCCCACAGTTTATAACAATTTTCCTACTCTTAGTAAATATTTCCTTTAAGTCAGTACACATTTCCTGAAATGTGAGAAATTTATTGTGTATTTTTATGAACTATTTTTGAGGATATCAACTTTTTATTTTTTACTCATATTAAGTAATTTTTACAAAATTTTTGTAAAAGTTTACTTAAACTTAGAAAAAATTACTTAAAATCTTTTTTACTTGAATTTAGGAAAAAATTGTCTTAATAATAGTACATGTCTTTTTTTAGTGTATATACCTATGTATAAATATATATGTATATACATATACCTGCAAATGTTTAAAATTTGTCAGAAGAAAATAAGAAATAAGACTTTCAAGAACTATTTGAGAATTTACAAATAATAATATTTTTGAAAATCACAAACGCAAAATAAGCATAGTAGGCTTAGAAACTCATACAAAACCCAGCAAATAATTTATATTCGATATGAATCTATTTTATTTTTTATAAATTATTTGCTGGGTTTTGTATGAGTTTCTAAGCCTACTATGCTTATTTTTCTTTTGTGATTTTCAAAAATATTATTTGTGAATTCTCAAATAGTTCTTGAAAGTCTGTGCATAAGATAAGAGGTTTGTGACTATTCGAAATGTGTGTTTGAAGTCTACTGATGATTTGTTACAGCAACAGTGAAATACATATAGACTAGAGTTGAGCGATATTTTGAAACCTGTTTTCAGCAAAAAATAAAGGACATTTAGAAATGTAATAAAAATTAAATCAAGGCGCATAAATAAGGTGACTGCACTAACCCAGGAGAGTGGTGTATGTTAGCCAAGCCAAATGTCAATTTTGGATTATGTGGGAATAATCCCAAATATATGTTTTTATTTGAGTTATATTCAGTTTTGTATGGTGTTTGACATTTCCTGCAAGAAACATATATACACTTTGGTACAAACTTGGTCTACAAACTTGGAAAAATTTACAGCAGAAACACTTGAATTTCCCAATTGCTAATTAGACAGAATCTCACATTCATTCTAACGTCCCTTTCACAAAGTATGATTAAGAGTTAATGTGAACTTTAACTGCAAGTTCATATAAAACTTGCCGTTAATGTCCCTGTTAGGTTTTAGCGTTTCAGCATGTCAGGGAGATCTTGTGTTGCTGATTCAAGCTATTTTTGCTTTGTGTGTGGTAAATATTTGGTTGGGTATGCAATATCAGGATCATTAAAATATACCTAACATTATTTGCTTTTGCTGTCAGATACTTGAACAAACCGTGGACATCGACAACATTTTGCAATAGTTGCAGAAGATCTATTTCGATTTTTCAATTCCAGTATTTTGGAGAGAGTCAAGCAACCAACAAACTGATTGTTACTTCTGTTTAACATAAGTAGCTGGAAAAAAATTTTACATACGCGAATCTCCCATCGGATTCTAAAGCAGTTCATGAAACATTCGGTGGACCAGTCATTTCCAGATCGACGAAGAAGGGGAGCGTGCTCACCAAGAATTAATGAAAATTGAATGTTATTATTAAGGATTTTGGGACTACAGCATGCTAGGAGACTATTGCTGGACTCTAATACGTGAAACCCAACCAACAAAATACAAAAGTTCAAATAACGCCATTCACTTTTGAAAATTCATGGATTTTTAAATAAAATATTTTTTTATGTAAAAACGAATAAGAACATTTTTTTATATGTGCCTTATTTGGGTATGAAATATCACATTCACTGAGTTGACAAGTAATTCGACTTATCGCACACAAAATTATAAAAAGTCACAACTCAAGATTATCAAAATGGTTTTGATTTTTCATAAAACATTTCACTAAACGAATTTTCAGTGTCTTGAAAAACTTCTTTTGCAACACAGTCTTCCTGAACAATATAAAATGCCGCTATGCCTGTTTTTATATTATATCCTTTATACAGTATAAACATCTAGGATTTTTTGAATTGTGTCTGTTTATGATTTAGTGTGCGATATGTACTTTTTTTCAGTGTTGGTAGGTAATACCACTTTTTTGGATGATTTTAATTTCTATTGTATTTTGACATTGTTGATATTTTCAGATTTAGAGAAAATAAAACTTATAATTTTGGAGGTTAAAGAAAAAAACATTGCTAATCAAAATAAAAGGACAATTGAGGACAATTTATAAAAAAGAGGAATTTTTTTTTAAATTTAAAAGGACGTGTTAAAAAAAGGACTGTCCTCTTAAAAAAAGGACGAATGGTCACCGGAAGTAAAAAAGTGTGACACACCGGTGTGTCACATGGAAGCCAACGTGGTAATAATAATATCTGTGCAAAAAAACAACAACTTAAAACAATACATAAATATATGCATGTATATATATATATATATATACATACATATATATAAATATATACATATTTATATGTACTTACACATACCTATGTATATAAAAAAGAAATATACATATGTATATGTAAATGTGTTTTTGTGAGATGTATAAAAATGAGATAAAAAAATTAAATGGTTTCAGAACCTCTTAAAGGGCCACTCAGACTATAATACAAGTATTAATACTTTTGACGAAAATGCATCCCTGGTCTTATATTTGTTTCAAAAGTTTCAAAAAAACAATAACAACTCAACATGTCAGAGCTGCATTTTCCACAAAAGTAGTAATACTTTGTATTTATATTTGTCAAAAATCCAAATAATACGTGCAAGTGTGATAGTCTGAACGCAAAATGTCATAAAAGTGGCAAATAATACGATACAAATTTTGACATCCCATAAGACTTTTTCGTTTTTAGAAAAATTTCTAAACGATAAAGGGCCACTCAGACTATAATACAAGTATTAATACTTTTGAAGAAAATGCATCCCTGGTCTTATATTTGTTTCAAAAATTTCAAAAAACAATAACTCAACATGTCAGAGCTGCATTTTCTAAAAATTATTTATACTTGTATAATAGTCTGAACGGGGCTTAAATAAAGGTTCATTAGATCAGGGTTGCATTTCAACACAAACCAAATTTCCAAGTCGGCTGTTTCGCCGCCGATAGCGTGTCGTTATTGATGTTATGTTTTGTCATATTTATAGTATATCGGCTCAAAATTTTGAATAAGTGAATCGTATGGAAGTATATTTCGTTGACGTAATTTTTTACCGTTTTTGTAATATATTTTCTTAAATTTTTTCTGTTATTTCCATAGAATATTTTTAACTGCTGAATTTTTTCAAGTGTCGGCACGCCCCCGCCTACACGAAACCACTTTGCCGCCGCTAGTCAATGAATAGCACAGACATTTTCATTGAACAGCTGTTTTGTTTTCTGCTTGTATTGCATATTTGAAGTCTGAACACAACGAATGGATTTAAATTTCTGTATCGTAAAATGTGATGAAAGTATTAATAACATACATACACATGTACATACATACATATATTTTTATGTATGTCCATGGTACTTTTTCTTCGCTGCATTCACCATTTGAACTTTTTTAATTCTCATCACTGTTTTCTGAACAGCTGCTCCTTTTTCATATTAAAACAACAAAATTAAGTAAAGCGTACGCACGTTTTTAAATATTCTATAAGTGCCCAAACTTGCTAACAGTACTGTACGGTACGGTAAAGCACCAGAAACGTTCGTCTAATCCAGCCTTAAGGAATGTTTTACCTAATTCAAACCAGTTCGTCATCACATACATACATATTAAATCATCTAATCATTAGATTCTAATGATAATAAAATAAAACATTGATGTATCGCTCTATTTTCGCCGGTTAGTAGTGTAGGAGCATCTCCGTCATTAATACAAAAATGATGGCCACCCTATACAAAAAGGGATTTTGGGGGATTTTCATGTTGCGATTTTCTTGACTATGTGTGTATGCTTATGTATTTTATTGTGGGTCTGCCGGTGTGGGATACTTTTGTTGTAGTGGTAGACAAACATTATACCCCTGTAGGAAATGTCGATGGTGAAAATTTACTGACTCTATTTTGACTTGTCACCAGTACTACTCTCTAATTTTACAATAATTTGTTCTATAGGAATTTAGCATGTGCTTGTCATTGAAAACCTACTAGTAACACTGAAACAATTGACTAAGTAGTGACTACGTGGTACTTATGGGATGTGGAGACATACCAACCAAACAGTTAGTTCCAGTAATTTGTGTACATACAAATGCATATATGTATATTGACGAGTTGTTGACAATTCCACAACAAATATATCATATCTGTTTTCTATCCTTCTTTTATAATGACTTTTATAAATACATAACTTATTATACTACAATTATCTCTAACATTTTAGTGTTGCTACTAAGACACTTGGTTCCCAGTCTGACTGTAGGGTAGTGACAAGGGATCTGTGTAATTTTGTGTATGTAGTGATTGTTGTTTTTATAGATTTTGGGAATGTATTTGGAAATGTATGTTTATGTTGATGGATTCATGTATGTGATTGTATCTATTTTTGCTTTGAAGAATATCATTCCTTGTATGAATTACATCAACACTTTTTCATACATATATACAATTGAATGTATATGTTTTCAAGGCTATTGACGTTGCTATTCTTATCGAGATAGAAAATATTGTGTTGGCATATGTTTTATATGTACAAGTGAATTTCAGATGCTAAATGTTTTGAATCCAGTCAGGTTGATACGAAGAGCTTTTAAATAGGGGTAATGATATTTTTATTCCAGTATATTTTACTTTAATGTACCAATTATAGGAAAAAGCTTTTGGAAAAATACAGCAAAAACTTCTAGAAGCACCTACTTTCACGTGTCAACATTTTTCTCGTACCTTTTTATTACAAACTGATTCTAGCGAATTTGTTCTGGGTATTGCTGTGTATATGAATTTCATCATATATCGTAATACCAACAGAGAATTGTGGAAATGTGTATGTGAGTTTGTATATATGTATATATATTTATATATATATTTATATATATATTTATATATATATATATATATATATATATATATGTGTGTGTGTGTGTGTGTGTGTGTGTGTGTGTGTGTGTGAATTTCATCATATGTCGTAATAAATTAGATTTGATGACTACTACGCGATTCTCATATAAAGTATATAAGTAGAAGAAATAATGTAGATTGTTATCAGTCTCCTCTGATATCTCAACAAGTGACAACCTATTTTCCCAACCAAAATTTCTAAAGTGTTTGAAATCCAAAAACTATAAAAGTGCTAGAACTAACTACTGCTTGTTAAACAAGTTTATAGTGTATAAAAAATAATTAAATAAATTGTTTATAACTCAAATAAATTTTTTATAAATAAAATAATTAAATAAATTGTTTATAAATAAAATAATTAATAAACAAATAAATAATTAAATAAAATTAATACTACAAGTTGTACCACCTGCAATAAAGTCCTTATGACTCAATCAAAAAAAAAATCAGCATATGGAAACGCACTCATACGCTAACCAATCAGCGGCTGTCCTTGGAACTAGTAAGCTAAATCTTCAAAACAAATATTGTGAAGATTATGATGAAATGATCCCATCAAATGGTTATATAGCTCATGTCAGAACCACAAAACACAAAAACAGTTGTCACCAAAAACGGATTGGTGATTTTCGTACTAAAATAGTAACTAACTTCAATGGGAGGATCGAGACATATATCCTTCTCAATGATATGTATATATATTTGTATAATAAACATAAACATTTTTGTGGTAAAAAAGTCATCAGGATGCCCGAAGATGGGTTTACTATCCAGTTTAAGAACTACTACAAACAGCTAGTTGTACCATTTGTAATCTACGCAGACTTTGAGTCCATTTTGGAAAAAGTCGATGATCCTGTAAGTAAGAGCACTACAAATGTACAGAAACACCATGCGTGTGCATTCGGCTATTTTGTTACTTGTAGTTTTAAGAAGGAAAATAACTTATGTAGACATTATTTTGGTGAAGATTCGGCAAATGTATTTATCAAAAAAAATAGTTGAAGATTGTACAGATACGTATCTAAATTATTTTCTAAAAGTTAAGAAAATGTTCATGACCCAAATAGAAATAGCTCAGTATAATAATACAAAAAATTGCCATATATGTAAGAAAATATTAAATAACGATAAAGTTAGAGATCATTGTCATCTTACGGGGAAGTATCGTGGGGCAGCTCATAGCGAATGTAATTTAAATTATAAAACACCTCACTTTATACCGGTTATTTTTCATAATCTTTCTGCATATGATATGCACCTATTTTTCAAAGAACTTTCTACTATGAAAATTTCCACAATAAAAGTGATTCCCCAGAACATAGAGCATTATATTTCTCTTTCAATTTTTATAAGTTTAGAAGAAAAACATGGATTCCAAATAAGATTTATAGACTCGTTTAGATTTATGGCTTCGAGTTTAGACACGTTAGAAAAAAATTTTGATAGCAATGATTTTAATACTATTCGATCATTTTTCGTTGATGAAGCTCATTTCAACCTGATTAGAAGAAAGGATGTATTTCCGTACTCTTACATGGATTCCATGACTAAGTTTAAGGAAACTAAACTCCCAAGTAGAGAAGAATTCTTCGATATTCTAACGAATGAAGAATGTGATGTAGTCTAGTATGAGCATGCTCAAAAAATATGGAGAGCGTTTAACTGTAAAACCCTCCTTGACTCTACTGAACTCTACTTAAAGACAGATGTTCTTCTAACTGACATGTTTGAAAATTTTAGGAAAATTTGTAGAGGTATATACGATTTAGACCCCTGTCATTATTATACAGCACCAGGCTTATCCTGGGATGCAATGCTAAAAACCACAAGTTTCCCTGGAACAGTTCACTGGTTTTCTTTCCGTTTTTAAGAACGATGTTGAATTCTTAGCCATGAGGAATTTTATTATCTGGTGAATTAAATAAATAAGGAAGAGACTTGCTAACGGTCATAGGTCACATTACACACAGATTTCGTTATGCTCATGCCAAATTAATACATCATTAAAAAAATAACACATTTTAAAAAGTTCTCGTTGTACCTTTATAGTGAATAGTCGATTAGCGGAATTTTTCTTACATTCTTATTAAACAAACAAAAAATTATACAAAAAAATATTCGTAGTACATATTATTCGTAATACGTACATACTGCCTTTAATAAAAAAGCTTTATGTGCTTTGCTAATATTTTTACATAGTATAAATAACAAAAACAAAAAAAAAACGCAAAAAAAAAACACAAATAAAGTGCATTTGAAGAATACTCTAAATACAAAAAATTGTGAATGGCAGAAATGCCTATTTTACTGTGAGTTCTGAAGCTCTTAATGAAAATAATAAAAATAATAAATCTAATGAAAGTATTTTTTAACAGCAAAGCCAATTTTTCGTCAGCGATCAACTTCGCTTTGTCCAATGCCAAATAGTGATTCATTAACATTAGAGTTGCCTAGTACTTCTTCATATAGGTCAGTAATATCATCTCCTTCAGGTTCGTGTTCATCACTTAATAAATTTATCACTACAGATAAAAATAGCTCAAACCCCAAGGTACAAGTCGGACTGGACAGATACATAACCGTGGTAAAGCGTGGGCGAAGCCCGAATTCTTCAAAAATTTCATCTGCTCCAAAGATGTCTAGGAATAATAGCCCATCACCGACGACAAGCCCGCTGCATCATCGCAAAAGTCTTTTAAGCCTATATATTTGAGAGAAAAAAATTCTAACTCCCTTATTAAAAATTAGTCTGGGCCATTATTATTCCAATAAAGCGTGGTAACATTGACGAAACTAAAATTCAAATATACGAAGAAAAAGATTTCCGCAAAATTGTGACTGAATTCGAAAAAAATAAAACAAGTTTTTATACGTACCAATTTAAAAGTGCCAAAGGTATGCAGATCGTATTGAAGGGCATTGTTGACTTTTATGTTAATCCCGAAGAAGTAAAAGATGCAGTCATCATACAAGGATTTAAAGTATAAAATGTTACCATTATAATCAATAGGGAAAAGATCCCCCAGCCTCTATTTCGTGTTGAATTGGAGCCGAATGATATACAGCTGAAAAAAAAACGAGACACACCCAATTTATAGCCTAAAATACCTCTTATACCGCAAAATCAAGTTGAAGAGCCACATAAGCGATCAGGTCCCGTACAGTGCCATAATTGCCAAGAATATAGCCATAGAAAAACATACTGTAAATTACCCACTGTTTGTGTTGTGTGCGGCGAATTACACGGCACTGCAAGTTGCAATAAGCCAAAAGATCAAAGTGATAAAAAAATGCAGTAATTGTGGAGGTAATCACACCGCTAAATACAGAGGTTCTCCTGGTACTCTTTTGTCAAACAGACTATGGTGCAAAAACCTAAATTAGCTCCATCTCAATCAACAAACGCTTACTCCGCCACTTTTGCGCAAATGAGCCAACCAGTTACTTCCCGTTAATGGTATGCTGATGCTGCTAAAAAAATTCTATTCCCGCACAAAATGTTCCACCTCCAAATAATTCAACGAATGCAAACTCAAGCTTTAACTTTAGTCGCCCTGAAGCTACTATTCACAATTTGGTGCAAACTATAAATAATTGTATGATGCAAGAAATGCTGAGAATGCAGAATACTCTGCTTCAAGCATTAGTTAACAAGCCATAAACACGTTAAAAATATGTTTCTGGAACGTAAACGGCATTCGCCAGCATAAAAATGAACTTGAGCAATTACGGAAAAAATATTGATATAATGTTGGTCACATTTGACTTCGAGAAGCTTTTTCAAAATGATTGGCTACACTATTTATGATACAAAGGACCCGTTGGTGGCGGTGGATCTGCAACTATAATTAAGTCAAGACTCAAGCACTATATTCTTGAAAACATTTGTGAAGAACATCTACAAGCAACAAATATCTGCATTGAAAATTTTTGTACAAATTTCGTGATATCTTCAATTTACTCCCCTCCCAGATTTTCAATCACTGAGGACCAATACGAGAAGTTCTACAAATCTCTTGGACCTTGTTTCGTAGCAGCTGGCGACTACAATGCTAAGCATACGTTCTGGGGTTCGCATCTAATTACGCCTAGAGGTAGGGCGTTGTTCAACACAATTTCGAAAATGGGTTTGGATGTTATTTCAAGTGGGGAGCCTACTTACTGGCCTACTGACGTACGAAAAATTCCGGATGTTATAGATTTCGGCGTCATAAAAAGTATTTCTAGGGAATTAATTCACGTTGAAGCTTCCCTAGATCTATCGTCCGATGACTCTCCCACGATCGTTACAATGTGTAGCCCACTGAGAAGCGCTTTACCACACCCATATATCAAGATGATAAATCGTGTTAATTGGCTGGGACTCAAAAAAAAAACTTAGTAGTCATTGCACGAAAATATTACGCTAAGAACACCCAATGATATTGAATCTAACATTGCAAATCTTAACGAGAATGTTAAAGAAGCTTCTGAACATGCCACTACCTCCCATAAGCATACTGGGTTCAATAAAATTTATTCTACAGATGTTGAACATCTCGTACGTGAAAAAAGAAGAGCTAGAAGGGAATGGCAACAGCACAGATCACCTCAACACAAAATCAGATTTAAAGAGTGCACTAAACGACTCCAAGAGTTGCTTGCATCTGAAAAAACTGCATCTTTTAAAAATTATCTGGAAGGTCTTGACGTCACACCAGCATCTAATTACTCTTTGTGGCACGCTGCTAAAAAGCTTAAAATACCCGTTGAGTTTAAGCCACATCTGCGCACATCTACCGGAGGTTGGGCAAGAAGCGATACTGAAAAAGGTAACATATTTGCTGAGCATTTAAAATCTGTATTTACACCAAATACATGTACAGGTGTTGCTGATTTGCCGAGTGCAGTTGCTCTACCCCCTCGACCCTTAAAATTTACGATGTGTGATGTACAAAAACTAATTGCCGAACTCAACCCGAAAAAAGCTCCCGGTATTGATGGAATTAGTAACCAGATGCTGATGAAGTTACCTCGTACTGCAATTAGAATAATGTTATTCATTTTTAATGCAATTTTACGACTGGAGTATTATCCAGACTGCTGGAAGCTTGCCAAGGTTAAAATGATTCCAAAGCCAGGTAAAGATCTTACCAAGGCTGAGTCATATAGGCCAATAAGTTTACTGCCAACAATGTCAAAGCTCTTTGAAAAGCTACTCATGACAAAATTGTCTTCAATTTTAACTGATAATGGGTGCATCCCGGACCATCAATTAGGTTTTAGAAGCCAGCATAGCACCGTTGAGCAAACGCATAGATTGGTTCAATTTATCAGAAAAACATTTGAGGAAAAGAAGTATTGCTCTGCCCTGTTTATTGATGTTTCTCAGGCATTTGATAAAGTGTGGCATGAAGGCCTGATTTTGAAATTGAAGACATACTTACCAATAAACATTCTAAATCTTTTGGAAAGTTACATTCTTGCACGAAAATTTACAGTTGTGGAAGGACACTTTATGAGTATGCCTGAAACTATCTCATCCGGTGTGCCACAGGGGAGTATACTGGGGCCATTTTTATATTTGATTTATACTTGTGATATGCCTGTGAGCAGTAGTATACACACTTCTACATTTGCCGACGATACAGCCTGCCTAAGTATGTACGAAAACCCTGATGAGGCATCCTGAAAACTCCAGAAACACATTAGCCAGATGGAACTATGGTTAAACTTATGGATAATTAAGGTAAATGAACAAAAGTGTGTTCAAGTAACATTTACCTTATTACCTTACGAAGAGATACTTGTTCCCCCATTCGGATTAATAATCAAGGTTCCTTAACATTCGATTGTAAGATGTCTGACAACGTTAGTGAAGAATAAATGCAAGAATATTTTTAAAGAAATTTTTTGTCCTAATTTCGTGATATCATGAATTTACTCATCGCCCAGATTTTCAGTTACCGAGGATCAGTATGAGAAGTTCTACAAATCGCTTGGATCTTGTGGCAGCTGGAGACTAGAATACAAAGCATACGTACTGGGGTTCACGCCTTGTACAACCAAGAGGTCGAGTTTTGTTTAATACAATTTCAAAAATGGGCTTAGATGTTATTTCGAGTGGGGAGCTCACTAACTAGCCTACTGACGTACGAAAAATTCCGGTTATTGATTTTGGCGTCATGAAAAATATTTCTAGGGATTTAACTAACGTTGAAACTTCTCTAGATCTCTACTCCGATCACTCCTCCACTATCATTACTATTAATCAATTAAGAAGTGGCTTACCTCACCCATATATGAAGATGATCAATCGTGTTAATTGGCTGGGATTAAAAAAAATATATTAATAGTCATTGCACGGAAAATATTACGCTAAGAACACCCAATGACATTGAAACTAACATTGCCAATCTTCACGAAAATATTAAACAGGCTGCTGAACATGCCACTACCTCCCATCCGCTGTCTGAGTTTAATAAAATTAATTCCAGCGATATTGAACATAATGTGTGTGAAAAAAGAAGACCTAAAAAGGAATGGACACAGTACAGATCACCCCAACATAAACTCAGACTTAAAGAATGTTCTAAACGACTTCAAGAGTTGATTGCATCTGAAAAAACTGCATCTCCTAAAAATTATTGGCAAGGTCTTGATGTCACACCAACATCTAATTACTCTTTGTGGCGCCCTGCTAGAAAGCTTAAAACACCCGTTGATTTTTTCCACCTCTGCGCACATCTACCGGAGGATCGGCAAAAAGCGATACGGAAAAATGTAAAATATTTGCTGAGCATTTAAAATCCGTATTTACCCCAAATACATGTACTGGTGTTGCTGATATGCCGAGTGTAGTTTGTCTACCCCCTCGACCCTAAAAGTTTAAGATGCGTGATGTACATAAGATAATTGCTGAACTCAAGCCAAAGAAAGCTCCAGGTATTGATGGAATTAGTAACAAAATGCTGATGAACTTGCCGCATATTGCAAAAAGAATCCTGCTGTTTAGTTTTAATGCCATATTACGACTGGAGTTATCCACAACTCTGGAAGCTTGCAAAAGTCAAAACGATTCCAAAGCCGGGCAAAGATCTTAGTAAAGCTGAATCATATAGACCAATAAGTTTGCTGTCAACTATGTCAAAACTCTTCGAAAAGCTGCTCATGACAAATTGTCCCCAATTTTAACTGATAGTGGGTGCATCCCAGACCATCAATTTGGTTTTAGAAGTCAGCATAGCACCATTGAACAAACTCATAGATTGGTTCAATTTATAAGAACATTTGAAAAAAAGAACTATTGTTCTGCCCTGTTTATTGACGTTTCTCTGGTATTTGATACAGTGTGGCATGAAGGCCTTATTTTAAAATTGAAATCATATCTACCAATAAATTTTCTGAATCTATTAGAAAGTTACATTACTACCCGAAAGTTCACGGTTGTGAAAGGAGAATTCATGAGTGTGCCCGAATCTATATCATCCAGTGTGCCACAGGGGAGCATACTGGGGCCAGTTTTGTATCTGATCTATACTAGTGATATGCATTTGAGCAGCAATATCCATACATCCACGCTTGCCGATAATACAGCCTGCCTTAGTATGCATGAAAACCCTCACGAGGCTTCCCAATATCTACAAGAACATATTACACAATTGGAAATGTGGTTGAACTTATGGAGAATTAAGGTAAGTGATCAAAAGTGTGTCCATATAATGTTTACCCTAAGAAGAGATACTTGTTCCCCCATTCGAATGAACAATCAAAATATTCCTCAACATTCCTAAGTGAAATACCTTGGTATACACCTTGATCGAAGGCTGACATGGAAATATGATATTGACTTTAAGCTAACTCAGATGAAACTTAAGTTATCTCAAATAAATTGGTTGATTGGCAGAAATTCAACACTTAGCCTGTAGGACTGCAAACTTTTAATATACAAGTCGCTTTTGAAGCCAATATGGTGTTACGGTATGGGGCACTGCTTCAGCTACAAATGTTGATAAAATCCAACGAAGGCAAAACAAAATTTTACGTTTGATAACATCGGCTCCATGGTTTATCAAAAATTCAAATATACATCGTGATTTAAATATGCCACTAGAGACTGAAGAAATTGCAAAATATCTAACAAAACTCGAGTCACATCCTAATCCGCTTGCTCGTAATATTTTGAACTTTACTGGACACATCTGCTTAAAAAAGAGGGACACAAGGACTCTAATACTCAACACTCCAGATGGGATTTCTTGAAAATACTTATTTTTTCCTTTTTTTGATTTATTCCAATTGAGAAAATATGGGAACTTTTTATAAAACAGTGAAAGGAAAATTAATCAAGCAATAAAAAAAATTGCATGCGGCTTAGCGCGGCATCGTAACTGCGAAACTTAGGTCTCTTCAATCAGAAATAATTTTTAGTCAGGCTTAAGTTCAGTAATTTCAATTCTTATTGAATGAAATATTTTTATTAATTAATGTGAGTTTCTAAAGAAGAGAAGAAAAATTAAACTTAGACTTTAAGCTGGGGGAAATACCGATACTTTTCTGTGCAGCCACGCACTTCATCAGCACCCTAGTCTATCTACTTGGGTAGAGATTCTTATTAACATCAGCTATTTGACTTAAATTTTCAATAAAACGGAATATGAGAAACAATTGTTGTGTATACAATTGATTTACCTTTGGTAAACACATTTATAAGTATCACTATTAATTTTCTGTTTTTCCATTTTTTTTTTTAATTTTTCTATTTGGGTTAGCACGAAATTATATTACTCCACCTAAGTATGTTTAATTACTCTTGCTTATCTTTTACGATCATCACATTAATTATTTTTACTTATTCGATGTACCATCGGTACATGCATGTAATTATCATTGTAGTGGCTTTATGTTACTTTGTTGTTGCATTCTACAGTTTTTATTTGGCTTTCCAACATTCTGAAACTGTGATTGCCAAGTGAACATATTTTTTCACGTGCCCATGGTTAATTAAGTGAGATATTTTTGTAAGTTTTAATCGAACTTTAGTGATTTTTTAATCAGAAATAATTTTTAGTCAGTAATTTAAATTCTTATTGTATGAAATATTTTTATTAATTAATGTGAGTTTCTAAAAAAGAGAAGAAAAATTAAACTTAGACTTTAAGCTGGGGGAAATACCGATACTTTTCTGTGCAGCCACGCACTTCATCAGCACCGTAGTCTATCTACTTGGGTAGAGATTCTTATTAACATCAGCTATTTGACTTAAATTTTCAATAAAACGGAATATGAGAAACAATTGTTGTGTATACAATTGATTTACCTTTGGTAAACACATTTATAAGTATCACTATTAATTTTCTGTTTTTCCATTTTTTTTTTTAATTTTTCTATTTGGGTTAGCACGAAATTATATTACTCCACCTAAGTATGTATAATTATTCTTGCTTATCTTTTACGATCATCACATTAATTATTTTTACTTATTCGATGTATCATCGGTACGTGCATGTAAGTATTATTGTAGTGGCTTTATGTTACTTTGTTGTTGCATTCTACAGTTTTTATTTGACTTTCCAGCATTCTGAAACTGTGATTGCCAAGTGAACAGTGATTGCCAAGTGAACATATTTTTTCACGTGCCCATGCTCTTCATTTGACAATTAAAGTTAAATAACATGAATAGAAACGTTTCACAGATACACCGGAATGAAACATATTTTATTACTTAAACGAGAATCACAATCTGTGAAACTATGAAAAGACGGTGTGAAAAGTTGCTACGAAAAGGAAAATGAATTTTTTTCACTTCACATTATCATAGAACCATAATCGACCTCCTAGTCACACTTGGGCAAATATTTTCCCACAAAACGTAACCACAAAATAATAATGAAAAAGCTTTCAATTCAGATACGTGTTTGTTAAGTTAAATAGTTTCGAATAATGTTGGAATCAATGAAGTTGTCTATTAGTTGTTTATGAAACTGTTTAACTTAAGAAGCACGTGTCTGAATAAAATGGTTTTTCGCAACATTGAGTGGTTACGCTTTTTTGAGCAAATGTTTTGCAATTGTGACCGTACCTCAAGCCACTAAAATTTGCTTGGCTTAGTTGCAGGTATGGGCACCACTACATTGTAAGCTTTGCATGTGTGGCATTGTATTGGTCTGTTTTTTCTCATTTAATGACATCCGACGCATGTCTGCTTCGTTCGAAATTTTCTGCTAGGCTAAGTACAATTTCGTTCCTCTGCTTCGTTTATCAATTTTATCTATGTACACACCGTTCGCTTTTTTGCATTTTTATTTTGCATATGCCCATACGCGCTTATTTGGCACAAACACAGGTCTTATTATACTTGTCTTTTATAATAAAAGATTCCTTTGTATTTATTAAGTGAAGGTAGCGTAAAGCAAATCGACGAAAAAAAGAGAGTGGCTTGTATTATTTATAATACGTACTTGTGCTAAAGCCTAATACATACAAACACCCACACATACATCCATCCACTGTAAGCTAAAGTTTCTCTACAATACAAACAAAAGCTGTACACACGTGTACTTGTACAAGTGTACATACATACATATACACAAAACGAATCAAACACTCACACACACACGCATAGCCAAGAAAATCTCGGCATGAAAATCCCAAAAATCCCTTAATTTTTAACATGGGTGTCTTAATTTTTGTTTTTTCTTGGTTTTGAATTCCCAAAGTATGTCGCCCGTCGCCATTACCTTTCTACTACTATCAATTAAATTTTTAGTTAATGTAATATATTTTTAATTGAAAAAGATCAAAAAAAATTTCAATTAAAATTGATGAGTTAATACAACAATTTTTTTGACTGAATCTTTGTATTTTTTAATAGAAGTTTGGATTTAATTTTTCTGTAATTCATGGAAGTGAAGACCAAAGTAAGATCACTAAAAATTGCCTGTAATTATTTATTTTAAAATTACTAAATAAAATTACCAAACATAGCTTAGGTTATGTTAGGTTAGCAGGCTGCTTGTAAGGAAGGGTGACATTTAGATTCCAGCTCACTTGGGTTCAAAACAATGGTCGCTTTGTGCTACCTGTTAGTTGATGAGAAGATAGTTAAAGATGGTGATAGGGAAGAGATAGTGATACAGAAGACAAGTTTTTGAAGGAAGAGATAGAGGAAAGCTTCAATATTTTACAATTCTGCTTTGCATGCTTTTGGATAATGCAGTGTTGCAGCGCCTTCTGGTGTCAAATGAGGCGTATTAAATTTTGAAGCTAGCTCAAATACAAAAAATTGTGAAGTGAGTTCTAACCGCAGAAATGCTTATTTTACTGTAAGTTCTGAAGCTCCTAATGAAAACAATTAAAATAAAAAAATCTGCTGATTTTTTTCTAACGGCTAATACACTTTTTCGTGAGCCGTAAACTTCAATTTGTCCAATGCCAGCTAGTGATTCGTTAACATTACAGTTGCTTAGTATTTTGTCATTTAAGTCAGCGACATCATCCGCTTCGGGCTCGTGTCCATCACTTAACCTAGTTGTCAATATAGAAAATAGGTGTAAAGCGCGGGCGAAGCCCAAATTCATCAAAAATCTCATCGGTTCCAAAAATATTCAGAGATAACGATGCCGCATCAATTCCCAAAATATCCAGGGATAACGATGTCGCATCAATTAACCGTAATAATCGTTTTTCAATATTGCAGGCTAATAATGACCAACCCGCTGTATCATCGACAAAACCCTCAAACCACCACAAATATATCTGAGAAAAAATTATAATGTCCTTATTAAAAAAATAGTCTCGGCAATTGGTACGAACGCATTCCGAGTTATTACAATAAAACATGGTAACATTGACAAAACTAAAATTGAAATATATGAAGAAAAAGATTTCCGCAAAATAATAACTGAATTCCAAAAAAATAAAATAAGTTTTTATACGTACCAGCTTAAGAGTGCTAAAGGTCTGCACAGCGTATTGAAGGGCATAGATTCTTATGTAAATCCCGAAGAGGTAAAAGATGCACTCATCACACAAGCATTTAAAGTAACAAATGTTACTATTCGCTTTGAACTGGATCCGAATGATATACATAAAGTTGAAAAAAAAGAGACACATAAGCCATCAGGTCCCGTACAGTATGATAATTGGCAAGAATATGACCTTACAAAAACTAACTGCAATTTACCTACAGTTTGTCTTATCTGCCGTGAATACTGCTAGTTGTACTAAACCAAAAGATCAAGCAGAAAGAAAATGTAGTAATTGTGGAGCCGCTAACTACATATTCTTTCGGTAAACAGACTATCGGACAAAAACCTAACTAAATTAGCTCCAGCTCAATCAGCAAAAGCCAAATAATAACAAATACCAATAATAACAAATACCAACTCAAGCTTTAATTTTAATCGCCTAGAAGCTTCTACATATTGATAATCTGGTTCAAACTGTAAATAATTTTACATTGATTGAAGAATTCTGCAAATGCCGAATACACTGCTTCCAACATTAGTTAACAAGCCATGAACACGTTAAAAATACGTTTCTGGAACGCAAGCGGCATTCGTCAGCATAAAAATGAACTTGAGCACTTCCTCATGGAAAAAATATGGATATAATGTTGGTCGCTGAGACTCATTTAACTTCGAGAAGCATGCGGTGGATCTTCAATTTTAATAAAGTCAAGACTCAAGCATAACATTCTTCAACACATTTGTAAAGAATATCTACAGGCAACGAATATTTGAGGATCAATACGAGGATTTCTACAAATCTGTTGGCCCTTGTTTCGTAGCAGCTGGCGACTATAACGCAAAACATACTTTCTGGGTTTTGCGTCTTATCACACCCAGAGGTCGAGCATTGTTCAACACAATTTCCAAAATGGGTTTGGAAGTCATTTCGAGTGGAGATCCCACTTACTGGCCTACTGACATACATAAAATTCCGGATGTTATAGATTTTGGCGTCATGAAAAATATTTCTAGGGAATTAATTCATGTTGAAGCTTCCCTAGATCTATCGTCCGATCACTCTCCCACGATCGTTACAATCTGTAGCCCACTGAGAAGCGCTTTACCTCGCCCATATGTCAAGATGATAAATCGTGTTAATTGGCTGGGATTCAAAAAATATCTTAGTAGTCATTGCACTGAAAATATTAAGCTAAGAAGTCATAATGATATTGAATCTAATATTGCTAATCTTAACGAGAATATTAATAAGTTTAATATAATTTATTCTACGGATACTGAAACTTTCGTATGTGAAAAAAGAAGAGCCAGAACGGAATGGCAACAACACAGATCACCTCAACAAAAATTCAGATTTAAAGAGTGCACTAAACTACTTCAAGAGTTGCTTGCATCTGGAACTGCATGTCTTTAAAATTATCTGGAAGGTCTTGATATCACACCAGCGTCTAATTACTATTGGTGGCGCACTGCTAGAAAGCTTAAAACCCACGTTAAGTTTAAACCACCTCTGCGCACATCCGCCGGAGGTTGGGCAAGAAGCGATACTGAAAAAGTAAATATTTTTTTTGAGATTTTAAAATCGTTATTTACGCCAAATACATGTTCTGGTGTTGTTGATTTGCCGAGTGAAGTTGCTCTATACCATCAACCTATAAAATTTAATACGCGTGATGTACAAAATCTAATTGCTGAACTCAACCCGAAGAAAGCTCGGGTCGTTAACAATAAAACTTTTTTATAAAGTTTCCTTCATGGCAAGGCCTATTTATCAGGTCAACGCAATCGTCCTGATGATATTCTGTGTTTTCTTGTTTAAACTGTCAAAAGCTGCTTGCACCATATACTTTAGTTCATGTTTGTGTGTGTTTCTGACAACTTAAACACAAAGTTGTTTTTTGTATTGCTGTGTTTTTGTAGAGTTGCATAGACCTAATAAATGGGCCTTGCTTCATGGTTTATGGTTTTGTTGAAGAAACAGGGGTTTTAAAATTATTTTTATGTCTAGTAGATGTGATACAGTTTATTTTTCTCTTTCCATTTTAAGTTTAAGTTTATTATGATACATACTTAATTTGTCAGATATATGTATTTTCAAATAAAGGGTTCATCAAATATTTAATTTTGGTGTATTTCATTCTTTGAAATAAAGTTTTTATTAGCAAGCAAAAATGTCTTATTCACTGTGTTTCTTCTCTAAAACTTTAAAAATGTTAAATAACATACATTTTAAATACCTTCAAGCATTTTGTAATTAAATCTGTAATTGTTTTTTATCGATGTAGATTTTTCAGATACTCATTCGATTGGGTCGGAACCTATGAAATTACTTCGCCAGTGCTTACGGCAAATGGACTTGTTGAAAAATGTTTGGATAAATGTACTGCCAGACACTATTTATAATGCAACATTCTCTAATTTGTTAAATGACTTCTGCCAAGATATAATTAAGCGTATACTCTCACTTGAAGATATATCTGCCACAGTTGCTGATGAGTTGAGTGAAATGATTGAGGTCATTCTAAAAAAGGCACCTAATTTATTTAAAGTGAGTTTTAAGCGTTGCCAAACGAATTGTTTTAATACTTATAATTTACAGGAAAAACATGACGTTTTACGTGTACCTTGTTGGATGAAACTGCAACAATTAAAAAATATTCTGAACGCATCCTTGCAAGAAATTACAGAAAAATGGTGTGATGGTGCTGGTATTTTAACCGCCAATTACAAAGCTGAAGAAATTCGACATTTGATAAGAGCTCTATTCCAAAATACAGATCGTCGAGCTAAAGCATTGTCTAAAATAGTTTAGTTTATTAATTATACGTTATAAAATTACAGCAAAAAAACTTTTTATTTTTGAATGTATTGTAGGTAATCTTAAATAGTATTTGTATAATTTGGCCACTTACGATTATCAAAATAACAGCGAGAAAGTATAAAATGAGGATACATACATACTAGTGATGCACGAATATTCGTATTCGTATTCGAATTGTCGATTATTCGGCCATTTTCAGGCGAATACGAGTGTATTCGTGTTCGTCAAATTCAGGCGGATTCGAATACGAATACAAATATTTTTCCAAAGAACTTAAATAAATAAATGCATAAATCCTAAATGAAATTTAAATAAATAACTAAAAATTTAAGTTTGTACAAATACATAAATTTTTTATAGAAATTTGTGCTTTGTATCATTTTCAAATATTATTCAATGACGATCATTAAAACTTTGGGTACTTTTTATTAACTTTAAAGTACGCCAACAAGAGTGTGAAGTCCTTTTTCATAAGAATTTTGTAATATATCATATTGCATAAAATATTCGTATTCGCGAATATCGTTTCAAATATTCGTATTCGTATTTCGAATATCGTCTAAAATATTCGTATTCGTATTCGCGAATATCAAAAATTGACATTCGTTACATCACTAATACATACATACATCGTAATAAAAGTAAATTTTTATCCTCACTTATCGCAACGGAAATCAATTATGTACCTATTTTTAATATTACTATCATTGCAATCACCCTTATTCCAGATGTGAACATCGACATCACGTCAACACAATACCATAAAATTGGATATTGTATAACCGTTGACGAGCTGACTGCTTTTGACAGACTCACTCTAATATCTACGCCTTAGGGAACAGCTGTATAAAATTATTGAGAGCGAGAGAACAACCCGGAATTTTCACAATTGCAATACACAGTTAGAGTTCCTATATGTACATTAGCGTTCTTATTTTTAAATATGTGATTTTTATAAACCGCCGGGTAAATTCCTGTTCCTTTATAATAAGAAAGTATATACATGAAATTTGAAACAAGTCCGATAAGTCTTAATGGACCGTAAACGACTTCAATATACGTCCATAGAGTAATTTTTTACAAATTGTTGACCCAAAATTAAGAGTTTAGATTTAGACGTGTATACAGCGTGACCGTTTGACCGACTAAAGTGGCAAATCGCTACTTTTTCAACTGCCTCGGCTCTTTTTCGAATAGCTTGCCACTTTTTGTAAAAATTTTTTGGTATAATAATACATTAAAAACAAAAAGTTTAGTGTAGTTGTATCGTTTGTTTTAATGTTGCCCCTTTTTTTTTGAAAAATCCCCTATTTTTGCCACTTTTTGAAAAATATCATCGGTCACCTTGCGTGTATAAACTAAAGGGTTGCATTTGTATACTTGTTTGTATAGCCAAAACAAATATACCATGGTATGTATCATATAATTGTAGTGTGAGCGACATAACTAGTATAAGAGTTATTATGTGTGTGCTTTTCCAAATTACAATACAATTAAAAACAAATAACAATTACTCATTCTATTGCTCAAAAATACTAGTTGTAACACAAATATATGAAAAAACAACTGTTGAAACAAATACATGATTAGCAAATGTTCGTGCGCACGTTCGTAAAGTTTTTTGTGGCGCAGACAAATCACACACAAGGCAGGTCATGTGTTTCGTGTATCATTTACTCACATACATATGTATGTGTGTTTGTGAAATTTTATTTTATTCATTCATTCATCAGCCACGTAATTTTTTTCTCAACACACCATAATGTACTTATGGTAGAAGCAATTTTATGTATCTTATTTCTTTTAGAAAAACAAATACAAACAAATGTGTTGTTTTCATTTGCTCATTGCCCAATCATACAATAATTGCTTAAAAAGATCAACATTAACAACTAGTAACAGAAACGCTAAATAACATATTTGTTCATACCAGAACCAAAAACAAGCAAAACTGGAACAAACAGTTGTATCTGTGCAATGCTATAGTATATACTACTAATAAGTGCAAATCACCTGGCGCAAGATTAAGTTCGAAACCTCTTATGGTTTGTATTGTATAGTTGTCAAAACTGGAGTATATCGGTAATTTTTGCAGAAATTCCTTATTATTTTATGTATTTTTTCCGGCGAGGCTCGGTTCTTTCCTAGTGTGTAAGTATGTGGGATTAATAAATTTTTTTTAATGCACGTTTTATTTATTGTATCTTCAAAAACGAACTAACAATAAGTATTCAAATCTTAAATCTAATAATATAATTATTAGGCCCGACTAGTGTCAGACATAAGCTTAGTGATAGTTATGAATAATACATAACTAGTGAAAATCAGTGGAAAAAAGTATTTTCAAGCGGTCCCATCTGGAGTGATGAGTATAAGAGCCCTTGTGTCTCTCTTTTTAGGGCAGTTGTGTCCAGTAAAATTCAAGATGTTAAGAGCAAGGGGATTAGAATGTGACTAGAGTTTAGTTAATTATTTGCCTGCGTATCTTGCAATTTCTTCAGTCAGTAGTGGCATATTTGTTGAATAATATTCTTCTTTTAGTTTGATATAAAAAGTATTTATTACAAAATAATACAATGTGAGTGGAAACTTATGACAAACTAAAACAATTATTTTAACTTCTTGAAATATAGAAAACAAATATGCCAAAGCATACTAGATTTAATATTTACATTGAAACTAAAGTGTATTTGAGCAAAGTACATACATAGTATTTCCAACAGTCGCCCCCTCAATGTAAATTCCATATTATTAGTTACATATTTATATATAAAAAAAAAATAAGATTCATTTCAAATTTAAAAAATTACAACATTTCCAATGATTAATATTTGGTAAACATTTAGTTAAAATATCAGCTACATTATTTTCCGTTGGTACATATTCCAATTTTAATTCATTAGCATTGTATTTTTCCTTTATATAGTGATATCTAATGTCAATGTGCTTGCTTCTTTTCATCGTCATCTGGCTTTTTGTCAGGTATTGAGCTCCTTGGTTGTCACAATTTAAATCGGTTGGATTTCGTATCAAATCTTGAAACTGTAACTCATTTAACAAACTTCGATTCCCAGGATATTGGACCCCCTGCGAAAAATAGAACAAAACCACTATAAGATTTACGGTCAATAATATTTGAGCCCCAGTCTGCATCGGAGTAACATTTTAAACCACTCCCTTCTTTTGAATAACACAACGACAATTCTTTATATTTTAAATAACGTAGAACATGTTTAGCCGCAATAAAATGTTCCTTATGAGGATGAGAACTAAATTGAGACAAAGTCGAAACCGTGTGAGCAATATCAGGCCTAGTAATTGTAGCTAAATACATCAGACTTCCCATCTACCATCTCTTTGCAGTTCTCTTCAGCACATTTTGTTAAAAGTGTTCCTGCGGAAAACGGCGTTTTAGCTGGTTTGCATTCATGCATATTCCACTGTTGCAGCAGTTCTTTTACAAAGTTGTTTTGGTTAACTTTTATATCTCCTCTAGGATTTTCTCTTTCTATCTCCATACCAAGGTAATAATTTGCGGGTCCTCGATCCACAATTTCCACATGTAACTTAAGAGTTTCAAGTATATTTTCCATGGTTTTGCTAGAAGAACAAGCTAATAAGATATCATCTACATACAGCGCAATGATATTAATTTCATTATTATTATGATATAAAAATACACAGCTATCAGTTTTACATTGAGTAAATCCCATACTTATCAAAATTTCATTTATTTTATGATTCCACTGTCTTCCAGCTTGCTTAAGACCGTACAAAGACTTTTTCAATTTGCACACTAGCTTCTCTTCACCTTTTTGAACAAACATTTGTGGTTGATTCATGTATATCTCTTCTTTCAAATCGCCATTTAGGTAAGCTGCTACTATATCAACGTGTTTTACTAGTAAATCATATTTTACTGCTAAAGACAAAATAAGTCGAATAGTGGGGTGTCGTATAACAGGTGCATATGTTTCGCTATAATCTTGATTATATTTTTTAAAACATCCTTGAGCCACCAACCTGGCTTTTTACTTCTCAATAGCACCGTCAGCTAAACGTTTTCTAGTAAAAATCCATTTGGATCCAATTATGTTTTTTCCTATAGGCTTTAAAACAAGATCCCACGTTCCATTCTTTATCAATGAATTATATTCTTTATTCATAGCCTCTTTAAATTTTGCAGATTCTTTACTGTTCATTGCTTCTTTCACGTTCTTAGGATCAGAATTATTAAAAACATTTATTGCGTTCAAATTTTCACTATCAGCTCTATATATTTTGCGTGGTCGATCTTTATTTCCCGTTCTACGTCTCTTACGCTTTCCCACGGTAGTAGTAGGGAACTGCCGGTTCTATGGCAATAAAAATTGTCAAATTTGGGTAATTAACGTCAAAAATTTTGTAATTTATGGGAAAATTTTAAAAAAATGTCAAAGGTGTGAAGTGACGAGGGTTAGTTCACTTCGAGGGTATGTTGGGGCGCATGCTTTGTTTGTATGTATGTTTAAGATTTTTGTTTTAACCAAAGGTGTGAAGTGACGAGGGTACTCGATGGTTTGTAGATGTCTGTCGGTTGATGTGCATACTCGTAGTTTATTTTCGTTAGCGCGCATGCTTTCTATGTATGTATGTATAAGATTTTTGTTTTAACCAAAGGTGTGAAGTGACGAGGGTACTCGATGGTTTGTAGATGTCTGTCGGTTGATGTGCATACTCGCAGTTTATTATGTTGGCGCGCATGCTTTGTTTGTATGTATGTTTAAGATTTTTGTTTTAACCAAAGGTGTGAAGTGACGAGGGTACTCGATGGTTTGTAGATGTCTGTCGGTTGATGTGCATACTCGTAGTTTATTTTCGTTAGCGCGCATGCTTTCTGTGTATGTATGTATAAGATTTTTGTTTTAACCAAAGGTGTGAAGTGACGAGGGTACTCGATGGTTTGTAGATGTCTGTCGGTTGATGTGCATACTCGCAGTTTATTATGTTGGCGCGCATGCTTTCTATGTATGTATGTATACGATTTTTGTTTTAACCAAAGGTGTGAAGTGACGAGGGTACTCGATGGTTTGTAGATGTCTGTCGGTTGATGTACATACTCGTAGTTTATTTTCGTTAGCGCGCATGCTTTCTGTGTATGTATGTATAAGATTTTTGTTTTAACCAAAGGTGTGAAGTGACGAGGGTACTCGATGGTTTTTAATCATTTTTTAAAATGTGTGCAACGTCTTTCACGTTATGTTTTTTTTTATAGGGAAAGCAATACCACACAACAAGAAATAATTTCAAAAATGACAAACGTTGACACTAGTACACACTGTTGCGATGTTACAAAATATCATAGTATGTACTCGGCATTTGTTTTTTGTAATATTCTTTTTAGCTGATGGAGCTGGAAGGGTATTTATAGAAAGAAATTATGTATTCTGGTGAGATATTAATGTTTTTGTTGTTGGTTTTATTTAGTTTTATTTATTTTTTGTTTTTTGTGTAAAGAGGCTGACATTTGTCAAACAAACCATGCACACTTATATACATACATACATTGATATTTTTGAGAACGAGATAGGTGAATGTGATGTCATTCCAAAGAACCAAATGGCATACTTCTATAATGGAAACTTCCAAAATGAAGAAGAAAAGTTTATGGTAGATGAAGAGGACGATGCTTTCTTCATACATATGTATGTTGTAACAATGTAAGAATAGAACGTAATTCGTATAAATTGAGACGTTCTCTAATCTAGCAGCAAGTACAGCATTGTATCTAGCAAGTGCATCATCATCATATAAAATCTTAAAAAATACAATACATTCTATAAATTATTAAAATGGACACATTAAGCAGCAGCCCAATTTTAATATCATTGAACGGCTCACAAATGTCGCTAGATGAGTTTGTGAGATTGTTCTCCGGCAATCGGGAAGAGATGAGCGTTGTCACCCGGGAAGAGGTATCCGTAAGCCCTCTGTCAATAGAGTTTTCGGACGACGATTTGCCTCCTAATGTATCCATTAGAGACATTTTCGAGAACGAGGTAGATGAATATCATGAAATTCCAAACAACCAAATGGCATACTTCAAGAATGGAGATTTTCAAAAGGAAGAGTTTAGGCTGGATGAAGAGGACGATGCTTTCTTGGCAGCGTTTGATTATATGCCAAAAGATGAGGATAAAGATGGCATAACCAAAATTTTCATGCAAGACGAAGAGGGGGATGCATTATTGGCGACCGTAAATTTAAGATTTTAATTTGATTAATTTTGTAAACACAAATTCAAATTTATTTACTTAAAACGTAAAAAATGTGTAAACAGATTTTTATTTTCACTTTTTTACATTTGTCTTTGTCCTTGTACAAACCATATGCATATAAATAAATGATTGAACAAAATTTTTTTATAATTTTAATCTACATATTTATTTAAAAAAATATCGTAAATATATGTTGTGACAATGTAAGAATAGAAAATTAAAATAAATTGTTTAGTTATTTTCCTGATAAAGTAAATATGCATTTCTTAAGGCACAAACTCCATAATTGTGATAGCTGCAGTAAAAATATTCCGGATATTTAAGTTGTATTTGTTTAAAGTTGATGGAGCCAAAATCCTCGATGTTGAAAACTCTAATTCGAAGTAGTTTTTCAAACCATTTCTTCTTTTCCACACCCTTAACATAGATTGAATAATGTTTTAAATTGGATTTTAAAAATTTTACAACACTCTTAAATGATATTGATCCGTCATTCCAATTCAGATGATGAAAGTTTCTCGTTAGCCAATTCGCTTCTCTTTGTTTTGCTATTGATAATCTTTTGAAGTTAAACGGTGGTTTAATAATAAAATTTATGTGCTCCTTATTGTTAAAAACAATTGCTATTTCTTTTGCAATGAAGATGTTTGAATTGGATTTAAATCCTTGCATATCGATGAAAACTTTATCCCCAATCATCTTATTTTATTATTTTTTATTTTTTTTACATTATCTTACGAACTTGACCTTTTAAGGGTATGTATTCTATTATACGGTCGTGGATGAGTATACAAAAAGCTGATGTATCGGTAGGTATATTGGAGTCTGTTTCAATTTCAATTTTTATATCAACAGGACCGTTAGAGAGGGCTTCGTTTTGATGACTGACATCTACTACCACTATCGGCACACTATTTTTAAATTCTTGAGCAGTTAGAAGTGGTTGTGATTCCCTCATGTAGTAGCTTTGTTGAAACCGCAGATACATATCATATAGGATGGCAACCCGACCATTTTTAAATTTTACATTTAGATCATCATATGGGTACGATTCAGAATTTAAATGTACTTTTAAATTGTTTAAATTACAATGAACAAACTTATTTTCTTGTTGAAAAGCAATCAACACAAAACGGGGTCGTTCTCTATTTGCAGCCAATTTAACATTCCATATATAGCTAGTTCCTGTATTTAGTTGAGGATTAATGTGACAATCCCAACTGCGAAATGCCATTGGTATAGAAGCACCACTGTTAATAATTTTAATCATATTCAATTTGCTCAGATCGGATAATTGTACATGCGGAATTCTCCATGAGATGTTTGAGATACTAATTTTTGGTTTGTCAGTAGCAACAGTTGAGTATACGAGTTTTTCATCGTTCTTACTACGTAAGAGAACCAATTCATGTTTACCGCTGAGTATAATTTTATTATAGTCTTCAGCGAAACCTAAAAATAGTTTCAGTGGTACATAGAAATTAAAGTGTCCATTTGAAATATCCAAATCATCGAGTTTGTTCCATCCTGCATTGTACAAGCCAACACTTTCTGTTGGTGATAAGGAAACAAAATTTTTTAGGCTGCTTGTAATCGCTAAATGTCTTGTATGATCAATTTCTATGCCATTAAGTTCATATCGAATTTCGTCAAAGAGATGTGCCACAAAGTTATTTTTTAATTTTAGATTTAAAAACGAAGATATTTTGCTATTATTATCATCTACAATACTTCCCTCAACATATATGTAGCTTTCGCTGGGTAGCACATATAAGTCTTGATTTTGTATTGAAATTCGAATCTCATCATTATTGTTGAAGGATTGTAGGTATGGTGTATATGTGTGATAGTCCTTTTTAATTATACTCTCGTCTGATTGAGGTTTTTCTAGAACATCTAGTATGTAACTCATTTCTTTGTCAACTTTAAATTGAGAGACTTTAAAAATTTTTTATTTTCTTGCGTCAAATATTTTTTGTGTAATGATCTCTTTAATTGTGGTTTGGTTTGCAAGAGTGTTTTATGAGTGTATCCAATTTTATCCTTAGATTGCTTGACGTTGTATATTATCATTATTTGCTAGATCTCAAATGTATTCGTGTTGTAATTTCCTCTCCTCGAAAATTAATTAAATCACCGTTCTGATCAACTATGCGTAGAGTTAGAGAACTTATCTCTCGGCAGTTAACTGGCAAATAGATAAGATTTCGAGGAATCTCAACAATTTTATACCCTGGGGGGACATTGATCGCAAATTCATGTAATGTGTGTGCTTGTGAGTTATTCGTATATGTGTTAACCACTATACTGCATTCAACACGCAAGATATTCACGATGAAAATATTGACTGGTAGATCTGAGTAATGGTCTTGGTTAGGAGCTAGAATTTTCTTATTGAATCCAAAAAGTTTTCCAATTGTGTTATCTTTGTTAAAGTATATGGGATCCTTAGAGCTTTTAACTCTAACTTGCATTGTATTGTTATTAGCTTCTATATCAATTTTATTTTCCGGACAATACTGCTTATAGGTATGTTTAATATAATCAACTATATCATTCAATTCATAAGATCCTATTGGTATTTTAATTACATGTTCACCAATATGAAATATATTGTTATAATCATCTACATTGGGAATGCTATTATATGAATGAAAATCAGTTAGAGCACATTCATATTCACCATCCAAACGAATAGGAGGAAAGTAATTTGCAGATAACTCAGATGAGTTTGAGCTAAGAGTAAGTGTTATTGACATTATGGTTGTCTGATTACAAATAAGTGAAATTAAACACAGCACTTTGTATAAAAAAGGAAGTTTATATTTTATTTAATATATTAGATACAAATATAGACTTATATATACACACTTAACTACAATATTTAATTTTTATTGATCCAAGAATTATGTTGATTGGAAAATCCTAACCATTTAACATATGCCTTCTCTCCTTTAGTTTTAAGAACTTTTTCAACTAGATATGTATTTGGATATCTAGTTTTTGAAAGTTCTTCATCATAGAACCCACCTTTGATAGGATTACCACGATAGTCTTCTAATATGTATGTGGCTGGATATGTATTTTGAACTCTTTTAATCGTGAAAATTTCTGTGGTCCAATTTGGTGTATATCCTTTTTCAAAAACATGTTTATATTTACTTATGCGCACATGATCTCCCACATTGAATTTTGATAATTTGAATAGTTTTAAGCGGTTATATACAGTGTTTAATAATTTTTTCTCATTTTTATAGTTAACTTGAATCGGTGGCATTTTGATGGTGCGATGAATTTTCTTATTATATGTATTAATCAAGTCTTTGTAAATGTCGAGCCAGTTATAAGACCCATTAAAGCTAAACTCTTTCCACATCATTCCTTTTAATGTTCTGTTAAATCGTTCTACTATTGATGCTTTCATTCTGCTATATGTTGAGTAGTGATTAATGTTGTATTTATTCATCAATTTTCCAAAGTGTTTATTGAAAAACTCTTTACCATCGTCTGTTTGCAAGTTTTTTGGTATTCGTCCCAGTTGAAAAATATTCTGCATAGCCTGGCTTGTTTCCAATGCAGTCTTTCTTTTCAAAGGTACTGCCCAAGCAAATTTTGAAAATGTATCAATTACAGTCAGCAAAAATCGATAATCTCTATTGTCTGTAGAATAGTTCCCCATTTCAACTAAATCAGCTTGCCAAAGATCATCTATTCCTTTCATAACAACTCTTCGACGTGGAAAATGTTTTCGTGCTTGCTTATGTAGTTCATTTATTAAATTTCTTTTTGAAGTCATTATTTAACGTATTTAGAATTTGACGGGATAAGTTGAGTTCAGTGCGAGTTCATTTAAGTACTGTTGACCATCATATTTCTTATATACCCATAGATTAACTCATTTATCTTTCTAATTTCTTTTTCAAAGAATAATTTCATACTTGAAATTGTTTCCCTAATTTCATTTAGTTTCTGACTTAAAATTAAATGGATTTCATCTCGTACCTCTTCAATTTGACTTTGCAGAAACAATTTATTAACAACGTCGTTTTCCTCCAAAGCTTTTGCCACATTTTTGATTCTTTTGTTTTGAACGTCAATGTTATTAGTTGTATCCATAACGAAGCCCAGCAGCTTAGGAACATTTTTCACAAAAACTCTGCCACTTGTATCATTAAGATAGTGCCCAAACTTATCGATAGACATGATTTACGTAGATAAATATTATTCTATAATTTTTGCTTCATATAATTCTTCGATAATTGAGACAATTTCGTTATTGTGATTAGTATGACCTGCAGCTTGTGATGCTAGCAATAGCCTAAGGCGATCTACTAACTCATTAGGATCATCCCAGTATATATAGTTAGCTTTGTATGGGTTTAGTTTCATCAAACCCTTACCCTTGTAAGGACTTTTTATTGCATGTAGTGATGACGAAGTTGATGAGTTTTTTTCACTTTCTTTCTTAAACAATTTACTGATAATATGCTTATATTTATATGCTCTCGTTCCTTTGATTTGTCCATCAGGTCTATAATCTCTTTTGTATGCATTTGTGCTCACTAAAATTTTCTTATATATATCTAATTCATGTTTATCATAATATTTTGGTGTTTTGTGAAACAGTAAAGAAAATAAACCTGGTGTAAAAGCCCATATGTGATTTCCAATCACTATTTTATCTTCAGTAAGTTTAATACTACTATTGCCAAACTTCCATTCATTATTAAAACCTTTATGTGGACCGTATAGAGTGTCTAATTCATTTCTGCTTTCCAAGAGTGCTAGGTCAGTATAACTCTTATTATTATCTGAATTGTCTAGAGTTTCCGATTGAGAGTAAAAATCATCGTTGTCATCATCATCATCATCAGTATCAACATTATCAACCTTGTTTGCGTTTCGATTACTAAGTGAGATATTTTTATTGCATAACGTTTCTTCAACAAGTTTCTTTGGAGTACTTGTCTCTAACTTAACTGATTGTTCGTTGAATGGAAAATTTGAATTTTTATAAACTTTCGTTTTAAGTTCATCTCTTTCTGCCTTAATACTTCTTTTATTATTTTTAGAATTGTTCACAAATTCTGTTAATGGTTCTATTATTGGTTTAAATGTATCTTTGAATTGCTCATGTGTATCTGCTTCATCAACTTTTATACTACGAAATTTTTTCTTTAAAACATTTCTTGTCTTTATTAGCTCTTTTAAAACTTTTTCATCCATTTTCAACTGTTAGACACCAGATCTGGTATCAGCTATCAGATCAGCTATCCGATCAGGTATCACTTATCAGATCAGGTATCAGATCAGCTATCAGATCAGGTATCAGGTATCAGATCAGGTATAAGATCAGCTATCAGATCAGGTATTGGGGTATCAGATCAGGTATCAGCTATTAGATCTGGTAACAGATCAGGTATGGTAAATACTTTAGGAAATAAGTAGATGTACTATGCGCAAGGCCAAATTAAGTACTAATGTTTTACTTTTATGTAGAGTAATTTATATCGTTATAAAATAGTCGAATTGCTTTCTATAGCGACCATTGTTTAAGTCATTATATTTGCTTATCATCAAAAATCCATATTTATCCTTCCAACACTCTCGACAAATTTCATGAAACTTTTCATAACTCATATCGCTGGAAACATGATCACTATAAACGTGCTTCATGTTTGTCTCATCTTGTTTAAACATTATAATCACATTTGCATTGTCTCTTATTAAGTGCTTGGGGATTCTCGTATAAGTTTGGCACAAGTAGAATGAATCAACATCCTTATGTCGTCCCATGCAAAAATATGCTCGTATATTATTTTGCTTCTCGCATGCAACATCATCAAAGATCATAATAGAATTAGTTTTCGCTTCCTCAGGAGGAATAACTTTTTCATTATCTGTAAATGTGTAGTATCCCATCCCTTTAATTGGTGAAATTAATCGCTTTAAGTATTCATATTTTGGTTGATAAAGGGATTTTGAGTATAAATAGATGTTTTCAAACTTGAGTCCATTAGGACTTTCTAGCAAGCTAATCATAACATTAGTCTTTCCACAATTTGATGGTCCAACTATTAGAGCACGAAAAGAATTTGGTAAGAGAGAGCTATGTTTTATTTTAGATCTGATTTTCGTTGAAGCATCAATATTGCGAATCACAATATTTTTATGTTGTTTTACTAATTGCATTCTCATAACTAATTGCATTTCATAAATGTTACTTTTATTATAGAAAAAAAAATAAAATAAGATGTTAATACATTATAACAAAACGTTTAGTTATAAAAAACCAGCCGTTGGAAAAGGTTTATTGAATAGAGTAATTAACTCTCTGCCTGTTGAATTATACCTTCCTGGATATCAGTTTTGTGGACCCGGAACAAAATTACAAAAACGTTTAGATCGCGGTGACAAAGGAATTAATGTATTAGACGCTGCATGTAAAAATCACGATATTGCTTATTCCAAAACAAATGATTTAAATAGTAGACATCAAGCTGATAAAATTCTTGAAAATAAAGCTTGGGAACGAGTTATTTCAAAAGATAGCAGTCTTGCAGAAAAATCGTTTGCATACATGGTTACTAACGCAATGAAAGTCAAAAGAAAATTTGGTATGGGGTTGAAGAAGAAGGTTGCAAAAAAAAGTGAACAAAATGGAAAAAAGCTGTTCAGTACATCAATTAAAACTGCAACAAAAATATTGAAGAAGGAAAAACCTCAAGACATTAACTCTGCCATTAGGATTGCACGTAAGATTATCAACAAGTCGTTAAGGGGGAAGAAATCGCAAGTTGTAATACCACGCGTAATTAATGTTCCAAAGATTGGTGGCTTCTTACCTTTGGTACCTATTCTTACTGCTCTGAGTGCAATTGGTAGTCTTTCTACTGGCGGAGCAGCTATAGCAAAAGCAATAAATGCTGCTAAGAATGCCAAACAACAACTTGATGAAGCAACCAGACATAATAAAACAATGGAAGCAGTAGCAATGGGGAAAGGTTTTTACCTTAAACCATATAAGAAAGGATATGGATTGGTTTGTCAAGAAAAACAAAAACCAAATTTTTCATAAAGCTGCCCAATAAACCCCTATCTGATGTTGATTTGAGAAACTTTTCAACAAACATTCCATACTTTAGAGGAGTTTTCATGTTGGATACACTACCAAAACGATCGAGAATGCGGAATCATTAATTTGGATTTATCAAGAGGTCCTGGAACCCATTGGGTAGCATATTATAAAAACAATGAACATAAGGAATATTTCGACAGTTTTGGAAATTTACAACCTCCATTAGAATTAGTTAAATATCTAGGTAAAAATATAAAATATAATTACAATCAATATCAAGATTACGATTCATTTAAATGTGGACATTTATGTCTTCAATTTCTTTACAAAATAAGTGAAAAGAATAAATAAATAACACACACAAACAATTTTTAAATTTTGTTTTGTTTTATTAATAAAAAAAGTTTATAAGATATACTTTTTTTACATATTATTCCCACTGTGGGTATTGAGCATTTGTTAAAAAGATATTTAATTCAGCAGCAGTATCCAACTTTAAGCCACTGTCTCCTTGCTTACATATGCAATATATCCCAGATGCCAGTTCTATTATATCATCATCCGATAGCGTGTTGTACCGATTTGGTAGAAACATTATGTTGTTTTCCAGTTCAATTTGAATTGTAGTGCCATATTTACTAGTCACACGCTTAGCGTTTTTAACTGCATACTTAGTTGAGTCCTGGAGCTCTTTTATATGTATTAATTTTTTTTTATTTAATGTGTTGAATTTTGTGATCAAATCTGGAGGATTCATTATTACAATATTAATTAATTAAATTTAATTTTTATATGTATTTTTTTCTTCTTTGACAGATAGCTCAATCTGTTTTTTGTAAACTGATGTATTAAATATTTCTACCAATCTTTAAATAGGTAAAAAATAATTCTTAAAAGAAAGATCAGTATCGTAACTATCTCTTTTTCTCATATTGTAATTATTTTTGATGTAAAATATTTTTTGTTACTTATAGAATTGTAGTGAAAGAGATAGTAGTTATATTGACGTTCTTAAGCGTAACTGAAACAAAAAATGGCAAAACAAAGATCGGAGAGATAGTTATATTGATGTTCTAAAGTGTAACTGGAACAAAATATTTCAAAAAGCACTCAAAAGTGTTTGTAACATTTTAATTTTACAAGAATATTTTACTATAAATAAGAATGTAAAACTTTCAAGAGTACTAGTATAAAAATTGCATTCAAGAAAAAAGTATTCTTTAAAAAAGAAAATTAAAATAACAATTAAAAAATGAGCCAAGTACGTGAACGGTTATTTGAGTTTCTTAATTCCTTTGAGGACTTATTGCTCTATGAGCATAAAGAAACCATAAATTTTTTCGTCTCCATGCTCAATGAAAATGAGGAGTATGGAATTATAGAACAAGAGGACTCTGATAGTGGGCATTTTGCCAGCTGCCCCTGGTATAGCGAAGGATGCGAGGAAGGGCCGGACACATGTCGATGCACCATGTTCCACATAAGGAAAAAAATTATTTTTAAGATTATTGAAACTTATAAAAATTTGTCAAAAATAAATAATGAACAAATATAGAATATATATGTATGTGTATGGGTTTTATTTAGTTTTTTATTGTTTTTTTTAATATATATATATATATATATATATATATATATATATATATATAGATTAATAGAGCGAAAAACTATTAGTTTAAATATTATATTCATTGAGGATGGATAAATGTACTTTAAAGAATATATTTCACCACAATGAAGAACGAAAACCTCAAATACATGATTTGGTTTTTGAGTTTGAATACTTGCTCAATTGGAAATTGAAGATTTCATGTGGATTTTCAACAGCTTTTGGTTTTAAGCCAATGATATGGCTGAATTATAAAAATAAGCAATACATTGGACTGGACCGGGAAGAGTGGTTACACCTCATGTGCTATAAGGACTATATTCATGATATGCTTAATCGTCGAGATTTTTTAAATTCTATAAATATAATTGATAATGAAAGTGAGAGAGATGTTGAATATAAGTTTAAATATAAAAGGGGTGTTTGTTTTTTAGTTATCGAACAAGGAAACTCTAATATAAAAATCGATTCTGACACTTGGAGATCATTAACTCAAATTCGAGTATTTTTTACATCAATTTTATGTTGGAACAACATTCTAAGAAAACAAATTCTTCATTTCTATTATGAATATTATATACCAACCTGCTCCACTTTAAACAAAACAAAACTCCAATTCAATGAAATACAAGGAATACACGAAAGGGATGTAAAGATTGAACTGACACGACTTTGTTATGAGATTGGGGAAAAAATGCAACACAAGATTCTAACAGATGTGAAAATTCATAAATTATATTTAAGAATGGATAATAAATAAATAAATAAATAAAAAATGTACACAAGAATATATGTTTTATTGTTTTTTATTGGTTATATTTTCTTTGTTTTTTTCATAAAATTTTTTAATAATTAATATTTACATTTATTTTTTAACAAAAGAATTTTTTTAATAACTAATATTTACACTTATTTTAATAATAAAACTTTACAAAAATTTACATTAATTTTAACTTTCTTCTTCTTCTTGAAGTCTATCAATTTCCATTAATAGCATGTCAAGCTCATAATCAGGATTGGTTTCCTCTATTGCTGAATGGTACCATGCATATGTGCTTATACCATCACTTTTGATTTTTCTTTTATCATCTTGATAACTTAGTATTATTTTATGTAGTTGCATAGTATATAATTGATGCAAACTCGACTTAAAGGTAAGCATATTATCAAATACATTTGATTTATTAAACAGACAATCTCTATATGAACTTAGGCTATACTTATCTAAAATGGTTTTCTTGACCCCCTTCGATTTCTTTACATCATTTTGATCTTGAACACTAAATGAATACATTTTAGATCGCAACCCAACAAACTCTTTCATTATTTTTCCACAATTTTCGTCTTTCATCATACCCAGCACCTTTTTGTTTAAACGAGGAATACCATATATGTTATCTGAAGGATAATCAGATGTGTCAAATTCATCCTGTATGTCCATTTTTATGTCAGCATAGAAGTCATCAGTCCGTATTGTATATATGAATGAATCAGTATCCATATAGTTTAATGACAATTTTGATTTAAATTTGGGCTGCATGTAGCCATAATGGAAATTATACATTTTCCATTTGGAAAGTTCTAGCACACAAAATCCTAAGTAAATAGGCTTATTATAATATGTCTGGAGCCTATTCATTTGAATCGCCACCATGTCTTCTGAAAATATAGACAAACTATGGAAATTGGGCTTAGATATCCAATCTTGGGCTCCCAAATGATTGCAATTCGTTCTGTTCCAGTTTGTTACAATTCTAACATCTTTTCTCTTATCTACATTTTCCATAGTCTTACCATATACCGCATTATTGAGCAATTTGAAGAAGTTTTTCTCAAATGTATTTTTAGCGTTAGCTCTATGCTTGGTATTTAAGTCTATATATGATTTTAACCATGGAGATTGTTTAAAAGTGAGAATCCGATGTATTTTTTTTAGAATCAAACCATACTCTAAACATTGCTTAAGAATTCTGTAGTGAATAATATATGAATGTTTAGTAGAAAAGTCAGCAATTAATTTAGTTTGATTCTTTCCGTAAGGTTTTTTATTTTCCACACAAAAAGGTAGATCATTGTGCGATTCGTGTAAAATGGAGGGATATTCTAAAGTAACTTCATACACATAACCATCATTTGAATTATTGTCTATCCGATTTGGATCCAGATTTAGCTCATCACTTGATAACCATCTGAATCCTCCATATGGAAGATATTCGGACATAGCCCAACCGTAAAGGTTATTGGCATCTAGGTACATTAGAAACTCTGAAGGTTTCTCTTTATCGAAATCCTCTAGATATTTATTGTTTGCTTTTGAATACCTTTTACTACATTGTACAATCCCCCCACGTATCCCTTTTTTAAAGAAATTATACATATCTATATCAGTTAACAACTCCAATTCTATATTTGTGTACTTCAACATAGCATCCCACGACAGTCCAGGAGCAGTATAGTACTGGCTTGGATCTAGGTTATATATTCCCTTACAAACTTTTCGAAAATTTTCGAATACATCAGTTAGCAATAGAACGTCTGTTTTTAAATAAAACTCCATGTAGTCTTGTAAAGTTTTGCAATCAAATGTGTACCAAATTTTTTTTGCATGCTCATAATCTTCATGTGAACATTCTCTATTGGTAAGTGTGTTGAAAAAGTCTTCCCTCGCTGGAAGTTGACTATCATTTAATTTTTCAAAGGAATTGAGATAGTTGTAAGGGAAAACACCCTTCCTTCTAACCAGATCAAACTCTATTTTTGATGGAAATTGCTCTTTAATTGTACAGAAATCGTTATCCGTAAGATTATTGGCTAAAGTTTCTAAGCTTTCGGGCATAAAACGTAAGGTGTCTAGAAATCTAAGTTCAAGATTGAAATCGTCATTCATTTTTGTATATGTTGATAAAGATATATAACGTTCTTTATTTAGCGGAAGGACTTTTATGTTGTCAGACTTTTCTCCTAACTCTTTAACAAAAAGATGTGAGTCATAAGACGAATAATTATGAAAATAAATAGGGATAAATTTTGGTTGTTGATATTTTAAGTTGCACATATTATGAGCTGCACCTCTAAATTTGCCAGTTACATGACAATGATCCCTTACGCGATCACTACCTAAAAATTTATCACATATGTGGCAATTTACAGCATTTCGAAAACTGAATATTTCTGAAGGGGATAAAGAATCCATTTGTGTCTTTCTCATTAAATAATTAGTATATATATCTTCACAATCCTTAACTAAATAAGCAACAAATTTTTCTGCAGCGTCCCTACCAGTATATATTCTAAACTTATCTATATTATGGTTAATATATTTAATATTATAACTAAAAGCACAGGGAGTATGCTTTTTAGTTAAATTATTTTTTTTACTTACTATACATTGGATGTCCTCAAGTATGCATTCAAAATCTGCATACACAACAAAAGGCACATCCATCTGTCGTTGGTGGTCCTTAAATTTAAGTGTAGCGTTATTATAGGATGGTAGCTGGGCTACAATTTTACCACACTCTGCTTGATGTTGCTCCATGATCCTATCACTGTGAGTAAATTGCAGACATACATTACACAATTTAAGAGTGTGTTCGTGTTTTGTCGTTTGGCCGCTTAATAATCTGTAAAAAATTTAAATGAAATCATTTATAATAAATATTATAAAAAGTTATATATATATATTCCCTAGTACTTGACACTTTTAGCTTACCTAGACATATTTTGTATTAGAACATAATGATGACCAACGATATTTTCCAACAACAATAAGTTGATATGATTACATTTTTCCTTCTTTGTTATATAATACGGACCAACAACTACATTATTTTCCTCATCATAACCAAATACGTTTACGCTGATTCCACTATTCCGCTTCTCAAATATTTTAATATCTTTTAAAGATATTGGAAATATTAAATTCTTAAAATCTAGCGTTACACCATTTTGGGTACAAATGATGTCAGCAGTTATGTCATGAATATTGTATGAGCTACATCGCTGTTTACTCTTTATTTGAGAAGTATCTACTGCGGCGATCAGACACCACTTGAAACAATATTGATCGGTGTTTTCTACATTGATGCAAGCTTTTCTTTTTTGAAGTTTTTCTGGTAAACTCATCCAGTTTGCTCCTTTAACTAGAGAAGCTTTATTAATACTTAGCTCTGCTCGGACTATGCGTATCAAAGTCCAACCAGAGTCCTTCTCTTGAAATTCACTCATTTTATTTTGAATTTCTGAAATTTTGTTAGAAAATACTTCATATATTTCATCTCCTCTGGTCAACAAATTCATTTTAGCTCTATGATGAATAATATTGAACTCCAATTCCTCTCCCACAATTTTTACATATTCTGCCACAATACTCATATTAAATTTTATTACAGTGTGGCTTTGTAAATGACTTTCAAGCATCTCTATGAAAATTGATTCATTTTCACCAATGAAATCTTCTAGTAAAAGTTCATCTCTTTTATTATTTAATCCATACGTTACAATATTATTTTTGAACGCTTTGCTTATGGTGTAAAATTTCATATTATCTTTATGTCTTCCTTGCGTTTCTTCATCAATGCTGGTATTATTTATTAAATTACCTCCACAAGCATCCGCTCCTTGAAGTTCTCGTTGTTGTTGTTGTTGTTGTTGTTGTGGTTGATACTGTAGTTGTTGATGTTCATGAGTATTTGTGTACCATTGCATGGAGGTAGAGGGTTGTTGCCAATACATTTCTTTTTGTTGTTGTTGTTGTTGTTGTAGTTGATATTGCAATTGTTGGTCAGTATTTGGGTACCATTGCATGGCCGTAGGATATGGTAGCTGTTGTTGAGGATATTGATATTGTTGTTGCTGTTGAGGATATTGATATTGTTGTTGTTCTTGAAGATATTGGTATTGCTGTTGTTGTTGTTGTTTTTGTTGTTGAGGATATTGATATTGTTGCTGTTGTTGAGGATATATATATTGGTCCTCAACACCATGATTTTGGATATGATCCAAGAAACACTTTTGATATTTATATATCTTATTGCACATATTACATTTATATACCATTTTAATAATTTATAGAATGTATTGTATTTTTTAAGATTTTATATGATGATGATGCACTTGCTAGATACAATGCTGTACTTGCTGCTAGATTAGAGAACGTCTCAATTTATACGAATTACGTTCTATTCTTACATTGTTACAACATACATATGTATGAAGAAAGCATCGTCCTCTTCATCTACCATAAACTTTTCTTCTTCATTTTGGAAGTTTCCATTATAGAAGTATGCCATTTGGTTCTTTGGAATGACATCACATTCACCTATCTCGTTCTCAAAAATATCAATGTATGTATGTATATAAGTGTGCATGGTTTGTTTGACAAATGTCAGCCTCTTTACACAAAAAACAAAAAATAAATAAAACTAAATAAAACCAACAACAAAAACATTAATATCTCACCAGAATACATAATTTCTTTCTATAAATACCCTTCCAGCTCCATCAGCTAAAAAGAATATTACAAAAAACAAATGCCGAGTACATACTATGATATTTTGTAACATCGCAACAGTGTGTACTAGTGTCAACGTTTGTCATTTTTGAAATTATTTCTTGTTGTGTGGTATTGCTTTCCCTATAAAAAAAAAACATAACGTGAAAGACGTTGCACACATTTTAAAAAATGATTAAAAACCATCGAGTACCCTCGTCACTTCACACCTTTGGTTAAAACAAAAATCTTATACATACATACACAGAAAGCATGCGCGCTAACGAAAATAAACTACGAGTATGTACATCAACCGACAGACATCTACAAACCATCGAGTACCCTCGTCACTTCACACCTTTGGTTAAAACAAAAATCGTATACATACATACATAGAAAGCATGCGCGCCAACATAATAAACTGCGAGTATGCACATCAACCGACAGACATCTACAAACCATCGAGTACCCTCGTCACTTCACACCTTTGGTTAAAACAAAAATCTTATACATACATACACAGAAAGCATGCGCGCTAACGAAAATAAACTACGAGTATGCACATCAACCGACAGACATCTACAAACCATCGAGTACCCTCGTCACTTCACACCTTTGGTTAAAACAAAAATCTTAAACATACATACAAACAAAGCATGCGCGCCAACATAATAAACTGCGAGTATGCACATCAACCGACAGACATCTACAAACCATCGAGTACCCTCGTCACTTCACACCTTTGGTTAAAACAAAAATCTTATACATACATACATAGAAAGCATGCGCGCTAACGAAAATAAACTACGAGTATGCACATCAACCGACAGACATCTACAAACCATCGAGTACCCTCGTCACTTCACACCTTTGGTTAAAACAAAAATCTTAAACATACATACAAACAAAGCATGCGCCCCAACATACCCTCGAAGTGAACTAACCCTCGTCACTTCACACCTTTGACATTTTTTTAAAATTTTCCCATAAATTACAAAATTTTTGACGTTAATTACCCAAATTTGACAATTTTTATTGCCATAGAACCGGCAGTTCCCTACTACTCACGGTACTTGGAGTTACTTCGTAAGTATTATTTTCAGATTCATCATCCGATGAATTTTCGAAACCAAAAAATTCTGATTCTTCGTCACTTGTACAATCCGATTCAACTGTTTTTCCCATATCAGAATTTTCATTATCTACTATTTTTTCTTGTTTTTGTGTTTCTGATATAATTTCATCATTTTTTGCAATTGATTCTTGAACTATATTTTTGTTGTTGGTAAATGTTGAACATTCAAAAATATCGATAAAATCACCATTATTTTCAATATCTTTTTCATATATAAATTCATTTTCAAAAAAATTTACATCTCTTGCAATAACTAACTTTTTTGTTTTTGTGTTATATAACCTATAACCTTTCGTGTTAGGTTGATAACCAACAAATGAATAAATATTACCTTTTGGGTCTAATTTAGAATGACCAGGTTTCTTGTTCAACACAACAGCTTTACTTCCAAATATTTTAAAATAAGATACCCAAGGTTTTTTTCCGTCCATTTTTCGTAAGGAGTAATATTTTCCAATACTTTAGTTGGTGATCGATTTTTTATGTGAACACTAGTATTTATGGCTTCAGCCCATAAATATTTTGGTAATTTAGAATCTTCAAGCATACATCGAGTCATTTCAATTAATGTCCTATTTGCCCTTTCTGAAACTCCATTTTGTTGTGGTGTATAGCATATCGTAGTTTCATGCACTATACCATTTTCCCTTAAAAAATTATTAAAATTTCGATTTTCATACTCACGTCCGTTATCGCTTCTAAGGCGTTTCAATTTGCAGCCAGTTTGGTTTTCAGCCATTGCAATATATTCTTTAAATGCGCCAAATGCATCAGATTTATTCTTCAAAACATAAACAGTAATATACCGAGAGTAATCATCTATAAAAGTTATAAAATATATCGCTCCACCTAGTGACTTGACTCTCATTGACCCACATATATCAGTATGTACCAATTCCAATAAATTATTCGTAACTGTTGTTCCAATCGATTTGAATGGTTTGGCAGACATTTTGCATAATGAGCACGTAACACATTTATCATTGGACATATTACCTTTCAGCCCTCGAACTAAGTCATTTCGTTGCAACTTTCTCAGATCGTTAATATTTAGGTGGCCAAAACGCTTATGTCATAAATTATCTTTTAACTCTTTTTCAGTCATCATCAAATTATTAATATTTTGAGATTTTATTTTATAAATACCATTGTATGCTACTGCTTTAAATTGAAACTCTGCGTTCTTGAAAATATCTACTTTATTTTTCGAAAATATTATTGAATAGCCTCTCTGTCATTTTACTTATCGAAAGGAAATTTGACTTTATATTTGGTACGTATAAAACGTCTTTTAAAGTATAAAACTTATTAAAAAATTTTACCTTGACTTCGCCAATTCCATTTACTTTAAATTTATCACCAGATGCTAGAATTACACTGCTATCATATTCGTTAATAACAGAGAATGCAGCCCTTCTTCCACAAACATGGGATGATGCACCACTATCCAGAATCCATTCATTTTGATTTTCTTCATTCGTACATGAATTGATGACAAGCATAGCACTATTAACGTTGTTAGACTTACTTCTGAAGAAACACTGCGATTTGACGTGTCCCATTTTTCCACATTGAAAACATTTCAAATTTCTGGATTTATTTCGATCATTTGTATATGAAAAACTCTTATTTTTGAAGTTTTTGTTTTTGTCTTTAATAGCGAACACTTGTTCCTTACCAGCACACACGTTTTCATTTCTGCGTTGCTCTTCTTCCAAAATTTTATTTTTAAGCTGCTCCAATTTATTGTATCTCTGCTTTCAATCGCAACTACAAAATTTTCTAGTTCCTGTGGTAAACTGCATAGTAAAAATATTGATAATAGCTCATCAGGAAAATTGATATCAACATTTTCCAAATCTCCGGCTAAAGAACAAAATTTGTTAATTTTTGGTCCAAATTTTTCGTCAGATGTAAATTTAAATCTAACGAATTGCTTAAACAAATTTACTTTCCTTGAAGGATTTTTTGCTCTATAAATGTTTTCCAATTTACACCAAGCATCCTTGGCAGTAACACAATCCTTAATATGGATTAACTCAGTAGTTTTCACCGCTAGCGTAATTGTTGCAAGAGCTTTGCTATCTCTTGTTTTCCATGAAGCTTTTTCTTTTTGAGTTGCTGCCTCATTTAATGTTGTTTCAAGGACATCCCATAAATCTTGAGTAATCAGAACACTTCGAATCTGGATACATCACGTCGGATAATTTTCCGGATTTAGTTTTTCTATTTGACAATTTGAGTTTGCCATTTTTATCGTTTACCCTTTTAAGTTCTTTCCTTATTTGTTTAAAACCAATTGTACAGAATCCTTAACGTCCTGTGCCCATAACCAATGTTGAATAATATTCTTCTTTTAGTTTTATATAAAAAGTATTTATTACAAAATAATACAATGTGAGTGGAAACTTATGACAAACTAAAACAATTATTTAACTTCTTGAAATATAGAAAACAAATATGCCAAAGCATACTAGATTTAATATTTACATTGAAACTAAAGTGTATTTGAGCAAAGTACATACATAGTATTTCCAACAATATTTAAATCACGAATTTTTTGAATTTTTAATGTACCATGGATCAGATGTTATTAACCTTAAAATTTGGTTTTGTCTTCGTTGGATTTTCTCAACATTTGAAGCTGAAGCAGTGCCCCATAACGGAATTCCGTAGCACCATATTGGCTTCAAAAGTAAAAGTTTGCAGTCTAGGCTAAGTGTTGAATTTCTCCCAATCAACCAATGTATTTGAGATAACATAAGTTTCATTTGAGTTAGCTTAGAGTCCATATGATGTTTCCATGTAAGCCTTCGATCAAAGTATTTTACTTGTGAATGTTGAAGGATATTTTGATTGCTGATTCGAATGGAAGAAAAAGTATCTTTTCTTAGGGTAAACGTTATATGGACACACTTTTGTTCATTTACTTTGATTCTCCATAAGTTCAACCACATTTCCAGCTGAGTAATATGTTCCTAGAGATTGCGGGATGCCTCATAAGGGCTTTCGTGCATACTCATACAGGCTGTATTATCGGCAAATGTAGAGGAGTGGATATTATTGCTCACAGGCTTATCACAAGTATATACATATGTTAAATGCAAGACTTGACCTTGAGGCACACCGCAAGATATTGATTCGGGCACACTAATAAAGTCTTCTTCAACAACAATGAACTTCCTACCAATAATATAACTTTTTTTGCAGATACGTCTTCAATTTTAAAAATAGACCTTCTAGACTTCTTTGCTTCAAATGTCCTCCTTATAACTTGAAACAATCTATGCGTTTGCTCAATAGTGTTATGCTGACTTCTAAAACCAAATTGATGGTCCGGGACGCACCCATTATCAACTAAAATTCTGGACAATTTAGTCATGAGCAGCTTTTCGAAAAGATTTAAGGTTGTTGATAGTAAAAATATAGGCCTATATGACTCAGCCTTGGTAAAATCTTGGCCCGGCTTCGGAATCATTTTTATCTTGGCAAGTTTCCAGTTATCTGGAAAATACTGCATTCGTGAAATGGCATTAAAAATAAATAGCAGGATTTTTTTTTGCAACATGAGGCAAGTTCATCAGCATTTTGTGACTGATTCCATCAATACCTGAAGCTTTCTTCGGATTAAGCTAACCAATTAGTTTTTGAACATCACGCGTCTTAAAGTTTATGGGTTGAGAAGGAAAAGCAACTACACATTTGGCAAATCAACAGCACCATTACATGGTGTTTGGGGTAAATACGTATTTAAAATGATCAGCAAATATGTTACCTTTTTCAATATCGCTTCTTGCCTAACCTCCAGGAGATGTGCGCAGAGGTGGTTTAAACTCAAAGGGGGTTTTAAGCTTTCTATCAGTGCTCCACAAAGAGTAATTAGACGCTGGTGTGATATCAAGGCCTTCCAGATAATTTTTAAAAGATGCAGTTTTTTCAGATGCAAGCAAAGGCTTCTCGAAGTCAAATGCGTCTCAGCGACCAACATTATTTGCGTTTCAGAAACGTATTTTTAACGTGTTCGTGGATTGTTAACTAATGCTGGAAGCAATGTATTCTGCATTCCCAGCGTTCTTGCATCATGCTAGTCATATTTGTTGTAAAGTTGTTTATAGTTAGCACCAGATTCTCAATAGTAGCTTCAAGGCGACTAAAGTTACAGCTTGAGTTTACATTCGTTGAATTTTTTTTGGCGGTGAAACATTCTGTGTGGGAATAGAAATAGCCTTACCTGCATTGCCATAAGGTAATGGCAACAACGCAGATCTCCCCAACATTAGAAAACCTCACAAGGTATCCCGATATCTTCAGGAACATATTACCCAGCTGGAACTTTGGTTTTAAACTTATGAAGAATAAAGGTAAGCGAATAGAAGTGTGCTCAATTAACATTTACCCTACCAAAAGATAATTGTTCCCTCATTAGAATCAATAATCAAATTGTTCCTCAACATTTACATGTGAAATATCTTGGTATACAGCTTGATCGAAGATTGACATGGAAACAACATATTGACTCAAACCTAACACAAATGAAAAAAAAAGTACATTGGGTGATTCGTAGAAATTCAACTCTGTCTAGATTGCAAACTTTTGACATCCGCCTAAAAAAGACGGACACAAGGGCTCTCATACTCAACACTCCAAAAAGGACTGCTTGAAAATATTTTTTTCTTCTTTTTTGATTATCAATACTTATTATGTTTTATTTATAACTACCACTAAGTTTATGTCCGACACTGGTCGGGCATAATAATATTTTTTTAGATTTAAGATTTGAATACTTATTGTTAGTTCATATTTGAAGATACAATAAATAAGTACATGTATTAAAAAAATCTCATGGCATAGGAAGCTGAAATTTGGCATACGTAAAGTACTTTCTCTGCGGAAGATTGTAACGAAGCCAGATTTTTGAATTTTGGTTCTTGGCACCCGCTTTTCAACTAGTATAACTGTAAAGTTCTGATTCAATAGATATTTTTTTATAATATGAGGAACTTTCGGCCCCACTAGGCACCGTCGGATTGAACTGAAAAATTAGGACATGATTTCTTACACCAAACCTCATATTTTAAGCAGTGCAATTAATCAAATTTCCAAAAAAAATAATTGCGACCAGTGTAATGTATATCGCTGTTAGTGAAAAAATTTATATTTTTGCAATTATACATGTATATAATGAAAAAGAAATTGGCGAAATGACGGAAATTGGCAAAAAGCTGAAACAGCAGCTTTAAACTCTTCGAAACCGTTAAAAACCACACAAAAGGACGCTTTTATTGCGAACTTAGTACAAATTCGCGAAAATTGGCAAAGTTTTAACTCGCGGTCTCCACCTGACATAAAATGACTAACTTCAACATAAACTTCAAGTAATTGATAAGTGTAGACTGTTCAAGTTAATGGTTTTTTCAAGTTATACCATTATTGTTAGTACATTTGTTTTAACAACTCAGTTATAACTTGAAGTTACAGCAAAATTTCATGTCAGGTGGAGACGTACAGTAAACAAGGCATTATATGAATTAAAAATCGCTAAAACTATAGGAATGCAAAAAATTCAGTAAAAATCGCAAACATTACGTAAATTTGCAAAAATTTATTAAAAGCGGGATGATAACAAAGTTTAATACTTTTTTTTTTTAAATCGGCAAAACTGCCAAGAAGCTTAAGACATGTAAAAAGTCGCTTTTATCGCAAATTTTGCAAAAAAAAAATACAAAAAGTTAAATGTGGAAAGAGTAAAATAGATCTGGAGGCGAATTACGAGAGTCGTTATTGATCGAAATTATGAAATATTTCAATATAGCAAGGCAATTTCAAATAAGGTATACTCAGGTCAATTCGCTTTGAAAAATTTATACTTTAAATGTCAAAAAATGTATTGAAAAATGTGTTGACATCCATAGTATATTCATATTACAAGCGGAGAAAATAGTCACCTGATCGCCTTGCAATGTTTATAATATAAAGTCTATTGACAGCGCATAGAGAAAGGGACCTATGGGTAAAAAATCAATTTTAATTTTTTTTTTTGATGTGGACAACATCTGAGCATCGAATGAGACCGCTCCCAAGCACGATTATGAAATTGAAGTACACCAAAGATACAAAACAAAACCGGGTTTTACCCTTAGATCCCTTTGTTTTGGGCGTCACATATGGAAATATTTTAAAATTTCGAACGGTATCGAATGCCGTAATTTGGCCCCTGAAATGTATTCCAAATAACTGTTTCATATAAAATTTTACATATAATACATTTCAAATCTATATCGTGTTTTATGAATACTAATGTAAGTCCCGGTCCAGACTTGCAATTTTTGTTGCAGCAATTCTTGAATATGTGGGAGTGTTGAAATAGAAATATATACATTTTGTATTCTTCTCTCGCTCTTCCTCACTAAAAAATAAAAAGTTGCTGAAACAAAAATTGCAATTCTGGACCAGCACTAAGATTTTTATATATACAAGCACAAAATGCAAAGACTACGTTGTGGTCAATCACAGTAAAAAGCATTCGCCATTTGTTTTTAAAAAGGACACCGAACATTTATATAAAACAAGGAATGCACGCAATAAAATTCGCCGCATTCATCTCATTCGATTGTGCCATACGTTGTTTCTTTCAAATGTTGTGGATTGACAACAATCACCCTTATTCTATTTGGCTTCGGCAACATAACACGACGTAATTTTTAATGTTTTTTAGCAAATCGGTATTCACGTAGATAGTATTGCCATTTAACGATGACTGTCAGCATATGTTTGGTATTCTGTAAGAAAAATTTATGTTGGCGTCACCAAATAGAATAAATGTGAATATGCACGTTTTTGTGATTGCATTCAAAACAACAAAATACGGCATTCAATATATTCTCTGGTCAATACTAATAAATATTACTACTACTAATACAGGTTGCTACTCTGTAATTCAAAACGAAAGAAAATGCTTTCGAATTTTTATTTTTGTAACATGTAAATTCGAAATCATTTTATTTGTATTTTGTTCGGTTAACCGTTAATCGGTTAACTGATCGGTTAAATTAAAATTAGCTTTTTTCGATTAACGGTTAAATCGGTTAATTATTATCACGCATGTTCTGTAAATCACAAGGTTTCAAATCACTTTGTGATTTTAAAATCACAATTGTGATTTGATGGTGTTCTGAAAATCACAAAAGCTTTAACTTTTCGGTGTGATTTTAGCCTTTCGAAAACCACAAGAAAACAGCTGGTGTTTTGTTTTGTAAATGCAAAATCACAAATGCAAATCACAAAGCAAATAACAACATTTCTTGCAAGAAAAGTGTCTTTAATTTTTTCATAATTTTATAAATTCTTTCATAGAAAATTATTCATTTTATTTTAAAAACAATAAAAAAAGATATTAAGTTATTCAATTAATTAATTTATTTCGAATTTCAAGATAAAGTGATTGAAAAAATAACCAAGTGATTTCAAATCGGCAGGCATTTAGCTGACCGGTTTAAAATCACAAAAATTTAAAAAGATTTGTGTGCAGAACACCTTTCTTGTGATTTCAAATCACTTTCACAAAAAGTGATTTTCAGAACATGCCTGTATGACGTATTTTTTGTGTGTTTAATTATTTGTTTTTTCTCATATACAAAGGGTATGTGTTCAGAAATAATTTTTCATACAAACAAAGAAGTATATTCAGTGATTCTTAGTTAAATAAAACTTTAAAATCTTTCGACGTGGCTATAAGAGTTTAATGAAGACTCTGCTACTCTAACTGATTAAGTTTAAGTTAATATTAAGTTTTTGTTTAATAATTTAATAAAAGCCAATACTACTGTTGCCAACGATTTAATTAATGATTAGATTTAATAAGAGATGAATTCATTATTTTATACCTACACTCTGAAATATTTTCTTCTAGCAACAGTGTTTTAAAGTATAAAAGCAAAAACTAAGAAATTCAGATATAAACTTTTTTGCAGAATATTCGACGCTGAGCACAGTCAGCATGACATGAACATTAACCTAAACAACTAAAAGTGTTGAGAGTTTGAAAAAAAAAATAAACAGGACTCTAATGGCATAATGAACTATTTTATATGTTTAGAGCAGCTACCCTGCAAATAATGTTGGACTACATTGTCCAATCTACGTGAAACAGACCATTTACATCATGGTCCCATGTAATGCAGTCGTGGATTATGTCGTCTTAACAGAAGCATTCAATGCTGTACGATAAGTGTTCGTTTTTAAACGATTATAACCGTTCTTCTTAGTCACTTACAAATTGTATGCGAGTAGTCTATAACTATTCCTTGTGGGGTAGTTTTGGGATGGTCCGATGTAATGCAAAATTCCACCATGTGATCCATCCCTAGGATATCGCAATGTTAAATCAACCATTTTTTATCCATACATTTGGATTAGTTTTGGACCAATCCTGGTCCTTTATGGAGTAGTCCTCAGATGCATGCGTGGTCTAGTCGCGTTATTTGCAGGGTAAGTCCAAACACACATACACTGATATGTACTTGCATTTGAGGTAAACAGCTTTGAAAGCTCTTAAATTTGTTCTTGTTTCTTTGCAAAGTAAGAACCAGCATTGTTGTATGTTCTCTTGTTGTTGTAGATGTTGTACTCTCGTCGGTGTGAAAGCACAAAAAGCTTTTTATAAAAGTTTGCACATTGTGCATATGGCTTGGACGTAGCTGGTTTAGAGAAATCCAGGAAAAAAAACCGAGATACCAGATATTCTATATTATGGAGTGCTTTTGATTTGCTCAACATTACGGTAAGTGAAAGGATTTTTCCAAGTCAAATCTTATCAAAACTAATCCGCTTAAGTCCTAAAAACTTAAACCGAATTATTTTTCTGAAATATCATATTAGAAGATTTAAATAAACTATGTATTTGGTTTAGGAATTCTTGTGTTTATTTTTTTGGGGTTTACTAATAAACTTAAATTAATAAATAATTCATCCACTTTTATTTGTTCAAATTACTTGATTTATAGAAAAAGGTTATTAATCGGTTAACCGGTTAATACCAAAATTAACCGATTATTAGCCTATTAAGCCAAAACCTCGACTAATTAATCAATCGATTAAATGATTAAAGCAAAACCCCGATTAAATGAATCCCTAATGTAATTATATACATGTACACTAGTGGCAAAAACTAAAGCAACCGCTACAAGCAAATTAATACGAAAATGATTCGAAATTTGCTTGGAAGAAAAATATTATTGCGGCAACAGTCATATTCGTATTGCGGAAGATTCCCTCTCCGGGAGAGTTTGTGCTGCCAGGGCGATGCCTCGAAGAAATACGAATGCAATACTTCTAGAAGATAAAACTGTGATATTGCTAGATAATCATCTAGTCAAATCCAGATAATTCGTACCCCGATAAATCGTAATTCCCGATAATTCGTAATAAACTGTCGGTCCCTTGAAAAATCTCGTTAATTCGTAAGATTTCCGTACATTTTGGTCCCTTCGCTAATTCGTAATTTTTTTTTTTTCAAATAAAAAGTGCGTTCGAGAACCCAAAAATGTTTACTATTGTTTACTGGATTGCGTTCGCGTACACAAAATCCAGTAACTAAAAGGGCGAATTGAGAGAGAAAAATGACAGTTCATTTACTGAGTAAATGCAAATTTTTACTGGACAAATTTTTGCCAGTAAAATCCAGTAAAATGAAACCATTGTGGTATTCAGAAGGTACCCATAAATTAAAAATATGACTGATGTGCAGTGATGCCAACCCAAAATATTTCTTAGAGGTAGATTCGATGTGAAAAAGAGGTAGCTTTAGATTAGATTATTAATATTCAAAATTTGAATATAAAAAACAACTAAAAAATGTAAGAATTCAATTATGTCATCGTTATTTAATTACAGCCTTATTTATAAAACTTATTAAGGCTTTAAAAAGGATTTTTAGAACAAATTTCCATAAAAATTTTCCTTAAAAAGTCTTTATAAAGTCATAATAATTTTTATAAATAAGGCTGTTAACTTTTAGATCTTTATTATTCTCATATTTAAACGTATGAATATTTTCATCAAATAATTTCTAATGCTCCTCTGTAGTTGTAAGTTGCCCAGCGCTAGCGCTGATATATCGTGTAGCTTTCCTTGCAGAATATCACTAAAGATTGTTTCTACAAATACTTTTTAACAAATTAACTTTCAACATTCGAACTATGTATTCAATTTTCTCACAAACTGGCACAGTGAAGGAAATATTTGGGCTTGTAGCAGGCTTTAAATAGTGAAGTCAACTCAGCATTGTTTTGATGCATTGCTAAAATATATTTCAGTTGAACTTCTAGCTTGGATTAAATAAAATAAACTCGGGTAACTATAATTTAGCATTATTATTGAAAAACTAAAAGATACCCAAAAGAGGTAGATCTGCCACAAAACTGGTAGAGTTGGCATCGCTGCTGCTGTGAGCAACCCCTTATAATTTACAATTATAAATATTAAAATATTGTATTTTGGTTATAACCAGTGTTGCCAGAATTTCTAAGGCTAAAATCTGCAAAATTTAACAATTTTTCACGAAAAAATCTTCAAAATCTGCATTTTATTTTTAAAATCTTCAAAAAATCTCCAAAGCTATTTTTAAAACAACTTTTTATATATTATTAAAAAATTTACATAAATATGGATGTACATGTGTAATATAAATATTTTTCATTAACCCATATTCATAAAATTTAAAATTTATATTATATTTAAATTTTTTAGAATTTTTTTTTAAATAACTTTCAATCACATTTGTTTATGAATAGAAGCCTTGAATGTTCGAAGAATGTGCATTTCGTTTCTGCTTAAGAAACTCATCAGCAGACTTCAAACAAAAAATTTTTGAAATAAGGCAAAAAACTTCATATGTTTATTAGGAATGTGTTATTAAGAATCACGCACACAATATAAAAGGTAATATTCACAACAATTATTTTGGGTTACAAAACGTTTGACAAACAAATTTCCGTACAAAGATTGTTTTGTAAACCTTTTGTATTTTTATGAATACAGGAGAAGCTTAAAAGCTTCAAGTGATTTAATTTTAATTTGAAATTTATTTGCTTGTGGTTTAGCTTGGTCTATATACGTATTTCATTGGCGCTTAAACCAAATCATCAGTAGACTTCAACCACAAATTTTGAACAGTCACAAACCTCTTACTTTATGCACAGACTTTCAAAAACTATATGAGAATTCATAGAACAATAATATTTTTGAAAATCACAAAGACAAAATAAGTTTGGTAGGCTTTGAAACTCATACAAAACCCAGCAAATAATTTATATTCGATATGAATCTATTTTATTTTTCTACACCTTCATACAATTAGAAATCCATTGGATATTTTGTCTTTGTGATTTTCAAAAATATTATTGTTCTATGAATTCTCATATAGTTTTTGAAAGTCTGTGCATAAAGTAAGAGGTTTGTGACTGTTCAAAATTTGTGGTTGAAGTCTACTGATGATTTGGTTTAAGCGCCAATGAAATACGTATATAGACCAAGCTAAACCACAAGCAAATAAATTTCAAATTAAAATATAATTATGACAATATGTCGAATAATAAACTTCTTAGTGATTTAATTTTTTACATAAATATCCAAAGGACTTCGAAGTCTTGTTATTCAAGTTCACTTGACTCAAAATTCTTTCGACATTTGCAAATGAATGTGGTAAAGATATTTCATTTTAATTTAACTTAGGGCTGCAAAATCATATTCAGAATAAGATCGTTTTATATCAGATATTCTATTCCAGAAGCTTGCCAAAGTTACTTCTTTTTCTTTAATGATGTCTTCTCAAGTTCAAAAATTGTAACTCTCTAAACTGTGAGTAGTTCACACATAAAAGAAACAAAAAGTAATAACAGTAATAGCAAAAATGTAACAAAAATTCACTATCATTGGAGTTGAAAAATCTGCGTTTTTAGGCCAAAAATCTTCAAATCTGGATTTCGTCTTTTTGGAAGGTAAAAACCTGCAAAATCCAGATAAATCAGCATTTCTGGCAACCGTGAATACAAATTCGTTCGAATTCGCAAGTTATTTCTTTCGAATTGAAATAAGCGGTAGCCCCCTGAGTTTTTATTAAATATACTATACAGTGATACAATTAGCTTGTGAATTGAACACATGAATTTGGCAAGTATTTGAGACAATTTTTAGAAGCGCAAAGGCAAGGAATTCTTTTGTTAGAAGATGACTGATCTATCACTTCATTGGAAAGTACCTTCTCGTTATAGTTGAAACAGATTTCTTCCCCAGATTCAATATTACGATTTGAAAAAAACGCTAAAATAATATTGGTTATAATATTATTCTATCTGGTTATCTTTAAGGCTCACCAATTTTTGGTATTGGGTTATCAAAGCGGACACTAATTACGTGACAATTTGGCTCACAACTATGATTCAAATAACGTCCAATATTTCCCTTTCTACCAGGATTTATTATGGTAAGTAATGCTTTGGAGTCGCTTTCTTCTAATATGCACGATTCTCTCAACATCAAAACGTAATTCATTTGGCCACTGATTTCATTATTAGATATAATATTTTTGGCTTCCTTCGTTGTTATTATTTCGCCGGCATATTCACAAATAAATGCTCCTTTGGGTATATCTCGAGTAGATACTAAACCTTTGGAACAATATTTTTCAGAGTATATAATCTCTAAATACTTTCGAGGGCCGTATTGCACTAAGCGGTTCCGACATTTTTTCATTTCGCATTGACAAATATTTGAACATTCATATATTAGATCAGGGAAGTTTTGAAAATCACCGAGAACAAGCTCTTGAAATTCTTCATTGAATATGTAATAAGCACCGTGGGAACATTTCAAACATTGATATTTATATCCCTCACTGCAATCACATTTAATAAGCAAAGCTGAATTGAAAAGATCATTTAATTCTTTACTTTCATTGCACTTATCAACATTTTTTTTCACTTCTTCGCTAAGTACGTTCTCCAAAATGTACTCAAGACCATCGTCCAAATGATCATAGTCATCAAAAAATTCGCATATTTCGGCCATCATAGAACCGATCGGATGTAAAAAAATGTGCTTTGGAATGTGAACATCTGAATAAGTTTAGTAATTAGTGGCAAGGGCTATTTGGGCCTTGATTAGTGGTTACGCTTTTTTTGGGCACCTGTGACCTGCGCCGAGTGATTATATCGGCGGCGGCTGAAAATCGGCTTCACAATTGTGTTAAAGTAAAACATCAGGTGACCTTATCAGTACAATAATTATACAACACAAACAACATGTAAATTGCTATGCTAGAAAGCCAATCTTTCAAAAGATTTCTGAGCAAATTTTGACGTTTTGGTTCAAATTGCTCAATTTCGCATCAACATCTGATAATCAGCCGTTCTGTTAAGGTCACCTTTTCTATAAACCGGTTTTCGGATAGTTCGAATATATAAAATATGAAAAACCCGGTGTAAATTTTTACATGTCAGGAAAATCTGGTCAACTAGTTTTTTTGAAGTAAGAACATTATTATACAAAAGTTTTGATTTTAAATTGCTTTATTAAAAAAAATTAGTTAACAGTTCATGTAAATAATTTAAAACAATACAAAAATTAAAGGTAAAACATAAAAATTAACTTCATATGCTTATGTAGGGTACATAAGTGTGATGCACGAATATTCGTCCGTTTTAAGACATTCGTATTAGCCAAATTTTCATTAAATTTTGTTACAGAAATTTGTGCTTTGTTTCATTTTCAAATGCTATACAATAACGATTGTTTCGGCGTATATCCGGTGAGGTATAAATAAACAAATAAAACAAACAAGAATTAATATTTTGTAATGAATGTTGAGCGTTAATTTCTCTTTATTATTTTAAACTTTACCTCGTATAAGGATTTATAATTTCACGTAGTGCTTTGTTGACCAGAGACAAGGCATATCAAACAGGTACACGTATCAGGCATATTGCTCATCCGCTGATTTTTTGTTTACAAGTTTATAACGAAGAATTCATTTGACAATATCAATATTTGCCTTGTTTGATGCATACAAATTTTTGACAATTACCATGTAGAGCTATGTGAGAAGCAGAGAGTTGCCAGAGAGTTTTGCCTAATGCATGTACCTGTATTAAATGTGCCTTGACCAGAGACTTGCGTCGTCACGGCTCGCAGCCGGCTGGGCCTAGCCGCCGATATTTTTAGGCAGCCACACCGCCGCCGAAAATTGCTTGGCCTCGCCTGAAAATTACCTGCCGATTATCGATGGCATCATTTTTTTTATTTCATTTTTCATGGCATGCAGTGCTGCCAGAATAATAATTTTATCACATTTTTGGGTGATTTTTTGGTCAACATGTATTATTTTTCTGGAATGATGATTTTCAATTATTAAAATTATGAGTTTTACTTTATGTATATATACATAAATATATACAACTTGCATTATGTTTTTAAAATTTGCATGCATGTACATACATATAGTTATATATAAATAAATTGAGTTTTGTGCCGGCTTTTTATTTATTGCTTTTATTCACTTTACTTGTGTTATTGTACAAAGTTGTCAACACAATGTCATAACAAAATTCAATAAATCATATACCCATATATATAAAAATGTGAGAAAAAAATGTCTTGAGAAAGTAATTTGTTGTTTTTTTATGTTCTTTTCCTGCTGCTTCGCTGCACTTGTTCTCTGCCGACGGCTTAGTATCAATTATACGTTGGTACATTATACATACATACATGCGTATGCACAAGTGCACATACATACTTACATATGAATGTTTCTTTGTATATATGTACGTAATTTGATCACAGCTTTGTCAAGAAAAAGAACTTATTACTTAATTATTTTTATTTTGCCAATCCGCTTAAACAATTAAATTTAAATCTTGGACTACGTGTCCTGTCACGGTCGCCAATATTTATTTTGATGTTATTTAATGATAAATAAGAAAAATATTAAATTTGTGTTTTCTTTAGATAACGTTATAAGCTTTATTTTGAGCCGTACTAGGCAAGTGCTAAAACTATACTACTCTAGATATTCAAAAACTTAAAAATAAAATGTTGTCAAGTGACTTCAATATGTAAAATATATACAGTTGCTTTTATATACATATGTACATATGCATGTACTTAGTACATAGAAATAAGTACATACATAAGTGCTAATTTAGTTAAAGACAGAAATATGTTAATGTATAAAGAGCAATTGAAATTGTAAATAAGGGAGAATATTAAAGATAACAGTGGGACATCTTAACATGCCGGCCTCCTTAATATACGGTAATGTATATTCAATCTTCAATGGGAAGTTGGTAGAGCTTGGTGACAGCACGTTTATAGATACCATGCTGCGTTTTTATTTCAGCTACTCGATGAACTCCATCATGCCCAGGAGTGGTTGAAATGACCCTGGCTAGAACCCATTTATAAGGTGGCATGTTATCATCTTGTACTACGACTAAGGTATTTGGTTTTATGGGAACACTATTTGTGCTCCATTTATGACGCTGCTGTAGCAAGTGCAAATATTCTTTCGACCATCTATTCCAAAACATCTGTTGTAGTTGCTGTAGACGTCGAAATCGTTCCAATCGATTAATGTTTATAGTTGTAATATTAGGTTCCGAGAAGGATGTTAGGGGATGACCAATTAACAAATTACCTGGTGTAAGAGCCTCAAGGTCATTGGGATCAGACGAAAGTGGTGTGAGAGGCCGCGAGTTGAGGAATGCTTTAATTTGTGCTGTAACTGTACACATCTCTTCAAACGTTAATGTCGAACTTGCCACTGCCCGTGTTAAGTGATATTTGGCCTGTTTCACTGCGGCCTCCCACAAACCGCCAAAATGGGGAGATCTAGGTGGGATTGTGTGCCAGTCTATTCGATCTTCTTGGCAAAGTTTAACTATGTCAGCCTTGTGATTTTCGCTTTCAAACATTTTACGAAGTCCTGCTAACTCGTTTTTTGCGCCAAGAAAATTTGTGGCATTGTCGGACCAAATTGTTTTGCAAAGTCCTCTGCGTGCAATAAATCGACGAAGTGCAGCCATAAAGGCAGGTGTAGATAAATCGCTGACTGTCTCGATATGTACTGCCTTTGTCGTAAAACACACAAAGATGCATATGTATGCCTTAATCGGCGCACGGCCACGAATCCGCGAGTGGATATACACTGGGCCACAAAAATCAATTCCAGTGGTCAGAAATGCACGGCCTGGTGTTATCCTATCCTTGGGAAGGCTGCCCATTATAGGATCGTTTTTATTCGGCTTGGTGCGAAAGCATTTAATACATCGATGCACAATATTTCGGCAAGTATGTAAACCATTCAATGGCCAATAAGTTTGCCTGATTATAGCTAAATGTGTTTGAGCTCCAGCGTGCATGTGCTTAAAATGATAAAAATAAACTAAGAGTTTAGTTAATTCACATTTTTTTGGTAATAGTATAGGGTGCTTTGACTCATATGATAAATTGCTAAAATGTAGACGTCCACCAACACGAATCACTTCATTGTCTAGGTAGGGTGACAAGTTTTTTATTGGGCTGGAGTTTTTTACTTGGCCGTTTTCCAGAAGCGATTTGTAGTCGTCAGAAATATAACAGCGCTGACTGTTAACTATTAATTTAAGTCGTGTTGCATCGAGCTCTGAGATTTTGAGAGGGCCGAAGTAGCGTATTTCTGCTTGAAGTCTAATGTTGCTATAAAATCGAATGCAGTAGGCAAAGATGCGTTCTAACTTCTGTAAAGAACCACGATATAATACGGTTGACGTCAAGTCAGTATACTTATGTTTTGATGCAAGGAGCACGATCCTGTTGGGTCTTCTTTCGGGTACTTCAATTTCGCTTAATTGTTGAATGTTTGATGGAAACGACTTCTGTAAAGACGTTTTTAAAAATTCTGGTCCCGTCGTCCACAATGATGATGTCAAGAATTCATTGGGCATAAGTCCTCTAGAAATTAAATCTGCAGGATTTTCTTTGGTGTTCACATAGTGCCATTCATCAACTCGTGTAAGTTCTTGAATTTTGGCTATCCTGTTGGCCACAAATGTTGTCCACGTATATGAGGGCTTGGAGATCCATGCTAGAACTATTTTTGAGTCTGTGTAGTAAGATCTGCCCTCTACTGTGATTGGCAATATATTAAGTAACCTCTCTACCAATTCCACCATAAGTACGGCTGCTAAAAGCTCGAGCTGAGGGATTGACAATGAGCTCGTTGGTGCAACACGCGACTTTGAACAAATTAAACGGGTTGTTACAACTTTTTCTTCGTCAAGACATCGCATGTAAAAACATACTCCATAGGCATCTTCGCTACTGTCTGAAAAGGAATTTAATTGTATGGATTTCGTTACCTTGTTTGTCAGCATGTGACGAGGCACCCGGTAGTCGTTCAACGCTTGAAGTTGCAGGATGTAGTCTTTCCAGCGTATCTCATAGTCACCTTCCAGTGCTTAATCCCAGGATAGTTTAAGCTTCCATAATTGTTGTAAGAATATTTTACCAAGAACCACCACTGGGCCGATTAGTCCTAGAGGATCAAATATTTTTCCAAGATTTGACAGCACAGAACGCTTGGTAACAGTTTGTGACGTATCAAACACAAAATGGTATACAAAAGCATCCTCATTAGGTTGCCAAATAAGTCCGAGTGTTTTAACAACTTAATTTTTTCCAATTTGGAGATATGGTTCTTTATCTTTATCTGGAATTTGATTCAGAAGTGTAGGGTTGTTTGAACAGTATTTTCTCAAATCAAAATGAGCTGCACTGAGCATTTGTCGAATATCTGCTAACAATTTTGATGCTGCTTCTAATGAATTTGAGCCAGTCATGATATCATCCACATAAGTTTCCTTTAAAACAGCTGCTGAAGCTTGTGGATATTTGGAGATAGAATCCTCGGCTAACTTGGTTAAACAGCGTGTAGCTAAGTATGGAGCAGCTGATGTGCCATATGTGACAGTGTTTAGCTGATATATGCCGACTGGTTCTGAAGAATCTTGCCTCCATAAAATCATTTGATATTTTCTATCTGGAGCGTCGACTTCAATCTGCCTGTACATTTTACTTATGTCTGCAGTGAAAACGTAGTTGTATGACCGAAATCGAGTGATGACAGTAAATAAGTCGGATTGCCCTACCATAAGCGTATCGTTGAGTGACACGTTCGTGGATGTTTTTGCGGAGGCGTCAAACACAACACGAAGCTTAGTGGTTGAACTCTCGGCCTTTAGAACACAATTATGCGGTAAGAAATAGCAACTCTCCGGGATGTCATTACCAAGATTTCCTATACGAGTCATATGATGTAGGCTTTCATACTCAGTCATAAAATCACAATATTGCCGTTTCAAGTTTTCATTAGCAGACAGGCGTTTTTCTAGAGTTTGAAATCGACGTCCTGCTGAATTTAAGGAGTCGCCTAGAGAAGTGTGAGGTTTTCTAAATGGCAGTTTTACAACGAAACGGCCATTTTCAGATCTCTTAACCGTTGAGTTAAAAAACTGTTCACATAATTTTTCTTCCACTGTCAAAGGTTTTGAGCAGCTTGTGTGTGCTTCAATTTCCCAGAATTGTCGGATAATCATATCTAAAGCCGCTGTAGAGGGACCATTATTATTTTTGCAATGAAAACTTACTTTTTTGGGCGATATTATCTTGCCAGTGACAATCCAGCCAAGCTCAGTCTTCTGAAGAATGGGAAGTCCATTTCCAAGTCGAATCGATTCATTGCTGAATAGGTCCAATAATATTTCCACACCAATAAGCATGTCAACTTTCTCTGAATTGAAAAATGAGGGGTCCGCAAGTGTAAGGTTTGATGGCAAATTCCATTCAGATATATCGATATCCATTTCGGGCTGGTGCTCGCTTATACGTGGCAGTATATGAAACTCAAGTTCAGTTGAAAAAGTTGTGTAGTTAGACTTAATAACTGTTAGGATGTAATTTCGAACTTTAGCGTTGATATTGCCAATACCAGTAATTTCTGTTTGGCTACGTTGACGTTTTATTCCAAGTTGACACGCTAAACGCTCGGTGACAAAATTTAATTGTGACCCTGAGTTTAGCAGTGCTCTGCAGAGAGAAGTACAGCCCCATTTGTTTTTTACCTGTATTAGCGCAGTGGCCAAAAGAATTGTAGTATTTATGTCGGATGCTAAATTTATCGACTTCACTGTAGAATTTGTTGCTGCCAGAGCTGCTGTTTCGGAAGGTATAAATTTATTATCAACAGAGAATGTTGAATGACTACTGTTTTTTGGATCAAGGTTTTGAATTAATTGTCAAGCCGTTTGATTATTGCTTGATGTTGACGGCTGGGCTTTATTAAGGTAAAATGTATTGTAGTGCAATAACGTATGATGAAGGCCATTGCATTCCTTGCACTTTTCTGCTTCGCAGGTTTGATGAGTATGACCTGATTTAAGGCAGTTATTGCAGAGGTTTCTTTGGTGTATTGAATCAAAACGCTGTTTTGGAGCCAGGGTGAGACATTTTCGGCATCTGTAGATTAGGTGATTCGTTCCTTTGCAATAAGTAAATTTTTTTTGATGATTTGTGCTTTCAGAGACGGCAAGAGTAGTTCGTAACTGCTTACCAGGAGCTTGTTTACTGGTACTTGATGATGTGTTAGGTTGCTGACGATTTGATGATCTGTCCTCTAAGTGATTGCATCTCTTTTCTAGGAATTTTGTCAGTTCATCTAAGGTAGGAACTCGATCTGTAGCTGCTTCATCATTCCATTTTTCTAGATTGCTGTTATCAAGCTTAGCTAAAATGATTTCCACAACTATATCGTCCCACTGTCTGCCAAGAGACTTCAGAGCTCGCAAGTGAACACTGAAAGTATCAACGATATCTCTCAACGCTGCCGCTGAGACCTTTGTGATTGTTGGCAAATTTAACAAATGTCTAACATTTTCGCGTATGATGAGTGGCCTTTTCTGATACCGATCAGTTAGACGTTTTAAGGCCACTTCATAATTTTCAGCAGTAACCTCTACAGATTCAATTCTACGCAAGGCGCCATCCTTGAGTGATGATCTGAGATAGTGGAATCGTGTAACATTATCAAGAGCACTATAATTATGCACAAGTGCTGTAAATGTGTCATAATACGTGATCCACTGCGTATAGTCACCTGAAAAGAAAGGCAATGATATTTTTGAGGAGCTGCTCGTTGACACGTTTAGGTTATCATTAGCCACTGCATGTTTGAAACGATCAACCGTCACCGATAAGGCGGGATGAAGGGTGAAATACAGTTCTTCGAATTGAGCCCGAGTGGTGGTAGTTTCTTCCGTAGCCTCGTATTCCTCGACCGTGGATTGTATGATTTCAAAATCTTGGTAATATTTTTCCAATGCCTTAATTCTCAACTCTACTTCGTTTACGGAGGCAGTGCTCAACTTATTGGTCACGAAGTCTTGGATCCGTTGTTGCTGTGCAATTATGCTTGAACGTTTAGTTTTTATTTTTGCTAATTTGGCTTCAGCCTTTGTCTTTATTTCTTCTAAAATCTTAGCAAAACTTTACTTTAAACTGTTCACTATTTATGCAGTTGAATGCAAATTTGTATTGAATTTTTCTTAAGTTTTTTGTCTTTAGTAAAAGAATTTTCTAGTGACAAAAGTTAGGTATTGTTCTTTGACCGAATTGATCGCGTGATTTTTTCTTACTGCCTTATTACTGTACAAATTAATAATAATCAGCAAAATTTTAAGTTATGTATATGTGTACATATGTGCAATAGTACCGCTATAGGTTCATGTACATAAATTGTTGATTAAATGTACGAAAGTATATAACCAAAAACCAGATTTTTGTTTAATTGTCTTGAGAAAGTAATTTGTTGTTTTTTTATGTTCTTTTCCTGCTGCTTCGCTGCACTTGTTCTCTGCCGACGTCTTAGTATCAATTATACGTTGGTACATTATACATACATACATGCGTATGCACAAGTGCACATACATACTTACATATGAATGTTTCTTTGTATATATGTACGTAATTTTATCACAGCTTTGTCAAGAAAAAGAACTTATTACTTAATTATTTTTATTTTGCCAATCCGCTTAAACAATTAAATTTAAATCTTGGACTACGTGTCCTGTCACGGTCGCCAATATTTATTTTGATGTTATTTAATGATAAATAAGAAAAATATTAAATTTGTGTTTTCTTTAGATAACGTTATAAGCTTTATTTTGAGCCGTACTAGGCAAGTGCTAAAACTATACTACTCTAGATATTCAAAAACTTAAAAATAAAATGTTGTCAAGTGACTTCAATATGTAAAATATATACAGTTGCTTTTATATACATATGTACATATGCATGTACTTAGTACATAGAAATAAGTACATAAGTGCTAATTTAGTTAAAGACAGAAATATGTTAATGTATAAAGAGCAATTGAAATTGTAAATAAGGGAGAATATTAAAGATAACAGTGGGACATCTTAACATGCCGGCCTCCTTAATATACGGTAATGTATATTCAATCTTCAATGGGAAGTTGGTAGAGCTTGGTGACAGCACGTTTATAGATACCATGCTGCGTTTTTATTTCAGCTACTCGATGAACTCCATCATGCCCAGGAGTGGTTGAAATGACCCTGGCTAGAACCCATTTATAAGGTGGCATGTTATCATCTTGTACTACGACTAAGGTATTTGGTTTTATGGGAACACTATTTGTGCTCCATTTATGACGCTGCTGTAGCAAGTGCAAATATTCTTTCGACCATCTATTCCAAAACATCTGTTGTAGTTGCTGTAGACGTCGAAATCGTTCCAATCGATTAATGTTTATAGTTGTAATATTAGGTTCCGAGAAGGATGTTAGGGGATGACCAATTAACAAATTACCTGGTGTAAGAGCCTCAAGGTCATTGGGATCAGACGAAAGTGGTGTGAGAGGCCGCGAGTTGAGGAATGCTTTAATTTGTGCTGTAACTGTACACATCTCTTCAAACGTTAATGTCGAACTTGCCACTGCCCGTGTTAAGTGATATTTGGCCTGTTTCACTGCGGCCTCCCACAAACCGCCAAAATGGGGAGATCTAGGTGGGATTGTGTGCCAGTCTATTCGATCTTCTTGGCAAAGTTTAACTATGTCAGCCTTGTGATTTTCGCTTTCAAACATTTTACGAAGTCCTGCTAACTCGTTTTTTGCGCCAAGAAAATTTGTGGCATTGTCGGACCAAATTGTTTTGCAAAGTCCTCTGCGTGCAATAAATCGACGAAGTGCAGCCATAAAGGCAGGTGTAGATAAATCGCTGACTGTCTCGATATGTACTGCCTTTGTCGTAAAACACACAAAGATGCATATGTATGCCTTAATCGGCGCACGGCCACGAATCCGCGAGTGGATATACACTGGGCCACAAAAATCAATTCCAGTGGTCAGAAATGCACGGCCTGGTGTTATCCTATCCTTGGGAAGGCTGCCCATTATAGGATCGTTTTTATTCGGCTTGGTGCGAAAGCATTTAATACATCGATGCACAATATTTCGGCAAGTATGTAAACCATTCAATGGCCAATAAGTTTGCCTGATTATAGCTAAATGTGTTTGAGCTCCAGCGTGCATGTGCTTAAAATGATAAAAATAAACTAAGAGTTTAGTTAATTCACATTTTTTTGGTAATAGTATAGGGTGCTTTTACTCATATGATAAATTGCTAAAATGTAGACGTCCACCAACACGAATCACTTCATTGTCTAGGAAGGGTGACAAGTTTTTTATTGGGCTGGAGTTTTTTACTTGGCCGTTTTCCAGAAGCGATTTGTAGTCGTCAGAAATATAACAGCGCTGACTGTTAACTATTAATTTAAGTCGTGTTGCATCGAGCTCTGAGATTTTGAGAGGGCCGAAGTAGCGTATTTCTGCTTGAAGTCTAATGTTGCTATAAAATCGAATGCAGTAGGCAAAGATGCGTTCTAACTTCTGTAAAGAACCACGATATAATACGGTTGACGTCAAGTCAGTATACTTATGTTTTGATGCAAGGAGCACGATCCTGTTGGGTCTTCTTTCGGGTACTTCGTCGTCCACAATGATGATGTCAAGAATTCATTGGGCATAAGTCCTCTAGAAATTAAATCTGCAGGATTTTCTTTGGTGTTCACATAGTGCCATTCATCAACTCGTGTAAGTTCTTGAATTTTGGCTATCCTGTTGGCCACAAATGTTGTCCACGTATATGAGGGCTTGGAGATCCATGCTAGAACTATTTTTGAGTCTGTGTAGTAAGATCTGCCCTCTACTGTGATTGGCAATATATTAAGTAACCTCTCTACCAATTCCACCATAAGTACGGCTGCTAAAAGCTCGAGCTGAGGGATTGACAATGAGCTCGTTGGTGCAACACGCGACTTTGAACAAATTAAACGGGTTGTTACAACTTTTTCTTCGTCAAGACATCGCATGTAAAAACATACTCCATAGGCATCTTCGCTACTGTCTGAAAAGGAATTTAATTGTATGGATTTCGTTACCTTGTTTGTCAGCATGTGACGAGGCACCCGGTAGTCGTTCAACGCTTGAAGTTGCAGGATGTAGTCTTTCCAGCGTATCTCATAGTCACCTTCCAGTGCTTAATCCCAGGATAGTTTAAGCTTCCATAATTGTTGTAAGAATATTTTACCAAGAACCACCACTGGGCCGATTAGTCCTAGAGGATCAAATATTTTTCCAAGATTTGACAGCACAGAACGCTTGGTAACAGTTTGTGACGTATCAAACACAAAATGGTATACAAAAGCATCCTCATTAGGTTGCCAAATAAGTCCGAGTGTTTTAACAACTTCATTTTTTCCAATTTGGAGATATGGTTCTTTATCTTTATCTGGAATTTGATTCAGAAGTGTAGGGTTGTTTGAACAGTATTTTCTCAAATCAAAATGAGCTGCACTGAGCATTTGTCGAATATCTGCTAACAATTTTGATGCTGCTTCTAATGAATTTGAGCCAGTCATGATATCATCCACATAAGTTTCCTTTAAAACAGCTGCTGAAGCTTGTGGATATTTGGAGATAGAATCCTCGGCTAACTTGGTTAAACAGCGTGTAGCTAAGTATGGAGCAGCTGATGTGCCATATGTGACAGTGTTTAGCTGATATATGCCGACTGGTTCTGAAGAATCTTGCCTCCATAAAATCATTTGATATTTTCTATCTGGAGCGTCGACTTCAATCTGCCTGTACATTTTACTTATGTCTGCAGTGAAAACGTAGTTGTATGACCGAAATCGAGTGATGACAGTAAATAAGTCGGATTGCCCTACCATAAGCGTATCGTTGAGTGACACGTTCGTGGATGTTTTTGCGGAGGCGTCAAACACAACACGAAGCTTAGTGGTTGAACTCTCGGCCTTTAGAACACAATTATGCGGTAAGAAATAGCAACTCTCCGGGATGTCATTACCAAGATTTCCTATACGAGTCATATGATGTAAGCTTTCATACTCAGTCATAAAATCACAATATTGCCGTTTCAAGTTTTCATTAGCAGACAGGCGTTTTTCTAGAGTTTGAAATCGACGTCCTGCTGAATTTAAGGAGTCGCCTAGAGAAGTGTGAGGTTTTCTAAATGGCAGTTTTACAACGAAACGGCCATTTTCAGATCTCTTAACCGTTGAGTTAAAAAACTGTTCACATAATTTTTCTTCCACTGTCAAAGGTTTTGAGCAGCTTGTGTGTGCTTCAATTTCCCAGAATTGTCGGATAATCATATCTAAAGCCGCTGTAGAGGGACCATTATTATTTTTGCAATGAAAACTTACTTTTTTGGGCGATATTATCTTGCCAGTGACAATCCAGCCAAGCTCAGTCTTCTGAAGAATGGGAAGTCCATTTCCAAGTCGAATCGATTCATTGCTGAATAGGTCCAATAATATTTCCACACTAATAAGCATGTCAACTTTCTCTGAATTGAAAAATGAGGGGTCCGCAAGTGTAAGGTTTGATGGCAAATTCCATTCAGATATATCGATATCCATTTCGGGCTGGTGCTCGCTTATACGTGGCAGTATATGAAACTCAAGTTCAGTTGAAAAAGTTGTGTAGTTAGACTTAATAACTGTTAGGATGTAATTTCGAACTTTAGCGTTGATATTGCCAATACCAGTAATTTCTGTTTGGCTACGTTGACGTTTTATTCCAAGTTGACACGCTAAACGCTCGGTGACAAAATTTAATTGTGACCCTGAGTTTAGCAGTGCTCTGCAGAGAGAAGTACAGCCCCATTTGTTTTTTACCTGTATTAGCGCAGTGGCCAAAAGAATTGTAGTATTTATGTCGGACGCTAAATTTATCGACTTCACTGTAGAATTTGTTGCTGCCAGAGCTGCTGTTTCGGAAGGTATAAATTTATTATCAACAGAGAATGTTGAATGACTACTGTTTTTTGGATCAAGGTTTTGAATTAATTGTCAAGCCGTTTGATTATTGCTTGATGTTGACGGCTGGGCTTTATTAAGGTAAAATGTATTGTAGTGCAATAACGTATGATGAAGGCCATTGCATTCCTTGCACTTTTCTGCTTCGCAGGTTTGATGAGTATGACCTGATTTAAGGCAGTTATTGCAGAGGTTTCTTTGGTGTATTGAATCAAAACGCTGTTTTGGAGCCAGGGTGAGACATTTTCGGCATCTGTAGATTAGGTGATTCGTTCCTTTGCAATAAGTAAATTTTTTTTGATGATTTGTGCTTTCAGAGACGGCAAGAGTAGTTCGTAACTGCTTACCAGGAGCTTGTTTACTGGTACTTGATGATGTGTTAGGTTGCTGACGATTTGATGATCTGTCCTCTAAGTGATTGCATCTCTTTTCTAGGAATTTTGTCAGTTCATCTAAGGTAGGAACTCGATCTGTAGCTGCTTCATCATTCCATTTTTCTAGATTGCTGTTATCAAGCTTAGCTAAAATGATTTCCACAACTATATCGTCCCACTGTCTGCCAAGAGACTTCAGAGCTCGCAAGTGAACACTGAAAGTATCAACGATATCTCTCAACGCTGCCGCTGAGACCTTTGTGATTGTTGGCAAATTTAACAAATGTCTAACATTTTCGCGTATGATGAGTGGCCTTTTCTGATACCGATCAGTTAGACGTTTTAAGGCCACTTCATAATTTTCAGCAGTAACCTCTACAGATTCAATTCTACGCAAGGCGCCATCCTTGAGTGATGATCTGAGATAGTGGAATCGTGTAACATTATCAAGAGCACTATAATTATGCACAAGTGCTGTAAATGTGTCATAATACGTGATCCACTGCGTATAGTCACCTGAAAAGAAAGGCAATGATATTTTTGAGGAGCTGCTCGTTGACACGTTTAGGTTATCATTAGCCACTGCATGTTTGAAACGATCAACCGTCACCGATAAGGCGGGATGAAGGGTGAAATACAGTTCTTCGAATTGAGCCCGAGTGGTGGTAGTTTCTTCCGTAGCCTCGTATTCCTCGACCGTGGATTGTATGATTTCAAAATCTTGGTAATATTTTTCCAATGCCTTAATTCTCAACTCTACTTCGTTTACGGAGGCAGTGCTCAACTTATTGGTCACGAAGTCTTGGATCCGTTGTTGCTGTGCAATTATGCTTGAACGTTTAGTTTTTATTTTTGCTAATTTGGCTTCAGCCTTTGTCTTTATTTCTTCTAAAATCTTAGCAAAACTTTACTTTAAACTGTTCACTATTTATGCAGTTGAATGCAAATTTGTATTGAATTTTTCTTAAGTTTTTTGTCTTTAGTAAAAGAATTTTCTAGTGACAAAAGTTAGGTATTGTTCTTTGACCGAATTGATCGCGTGATTTTTTCTTACTGCCTTATTACTGTACAAATTAATAATAATCAGCAAAATTTTAAGTTATGTATATGTGTACATATGTGCAATAGTACCGCTATAGGTTCATGTACATAAATTGTTGATTAAATGTACGAAAGTATATAACCAAAAACCAGATTTTTGTTTAATTGTCTTGAGTAAGTAATTTGTTGTTTTTTTATGTTCTTTTCCTGCTGCTTCGCTGCACTTGTTCTCTGCCGACGTCTTAGTATCAATTATACGTTGGTACATTATACATACATACATGCGTATGCACAAGTGCACATACATACTTACATATGAATGTTTCTTTGTATATATGTACGTAATTTTATCACAGCTTTGTCAAGAAAAAGAACTTATTACTTAATTATTTTTATTTTGCCAATCCGCTTAAACAATTAAATTTAAATCTTGGACTACGTGTCCTGTCACGGTCGCCAATATTTATTTTGATGTTATTTAATGATAAATAAGAAAAATATTAAATTTGTGTTTTCTTTAGATAACGTTATAAGCTTTATTTTGAGCCGTACTAGGCAAGTGCTAAAACTATACTACTCTAGATATTCAAAAACTTAAAAATAAAATGTTGTCAAGTGACTTCAATATGTAAAATATATACAGTTGCTTTTATATACATATGTACATATGCATGTACTTAGTACATAGAAATAAGTACATAAGTGCTAATTTAGTTAAAGACAGAAATATGTTAATGTATAAAGAGCAATTGAAATTGTAAATAAGGGAGAATATTAAAGATAACAGTGGGACATCTTAACATGCCGGCCTCCTTAATATACGGTAATGTATATTCAATCTTCAATGGGAAGTTGGTAGAGCTTGGTGACAGCACGTTTATAGATACCATGCTGCGTTTTTATTTCAGCTACTCGATGAACTCCATCATGCCCAGGAGTGGTTGAAATGACCCTGGCTAGAACCCATTTATAAGGTGGCATGTTATCATCTTGTACTACGACTAAGGTATTTGGTTTTATGGGAACACTATTTGTGCTCCATTTATGACGCTGCTGTAGCAAGTACAAATATTCTTTCGACCATCTATTCCAAAACATCTGTTGTAGTTGCTGTAGACGTCGAAATCGTTCCAATCGATTAATGTTTATAGTTGTAATATTAGGTTCCGAGAAGGATGTTAGGGGATGACCAATTAACAAATTACCTGGTGTAAGAGCCTCAAGGTCATTGGGATCAGACGAAAGTGGTGTGAGAGGCCGCGAGTTGAGGAATGCTTTAATTTGTGCTGTAACTGTACACATCTCTTCAAACGTTAATGTCGAACTTGCCACTGCCCGTGTTAAGTGATATTTGGCCTGTTTCACTGCGGCCTCCCACAAACCGCCAAAATGGGGAGATCTAGGTGGGATTGTGTGCCAGTCTATTCGATCTTCTTGGCAAAGTTTAACTATGTCAGCCTTGTGATTTTCGCTTTCAAACATTTTACGAAGTCCTGCTAACTCGTTTTTTGCGCCAAGAAAATTTGTGGCATTGTCGGACCAAATTGTTTTGCAAAGTCCTCTGCGTGCAATAAATCGACGAAGTGCAGCCATAAAGGCAGGTGTAGATAAATCGCTGACTGTCTCGATATGTACTGCCTTTGTCGTAAAACACACAAAGATGCATATGTATGCCTTAATCGGCGCACGGCCACGAATCCGCGAGTGGATATACACTGGGCCACAAAAATCAATTCCAGTGGTCAGAAATGCACGGCCTGGTGTTATCCTATCCTTGGGAAGGCTGCCCATTATAGGATCGTTTTTATTCGGCTTGGTGCGAAAGCATTTAATACATCGATGCACAATATTTCGGCAAGTATGTAAACCATTCAATGGCCAATAAGTTTGCCTGATTATAGCTAAATGTGTTTGAGCTCCAGCGTGCATGTGCTTAAAATGATAAAAATAAACTAAGAGTTTAGTTAATTCACATTTTTTTGGTAATAGTATAGGGTGCTTTGACTCATATGATAAATTGCTAAAATGTAGACGTCCACCAACACGAATCACTTCATTGTCTAGGTAGGGTGACAAGTTTTTTATTGGGCTGGAGTTTTTTACTTGGCCGTTTTCCAGAAGCGATTTGTAGTCGTCAGAAATATAACAGCGCTGACTGTTAACTATTAATTTAAGTCGTGTTGCATCGAGCTCTGAGATTTTGAGAGGGCCGAAGTAGCGTATTTCTGCTTGAAGTCTAATGTTGCTATAAAATCGAATGCAGTAGGCAAAGATGCGTTCTAACTTCTGTAAAGAACCACGATATAATACGGTTGACGTCAAGTCAGTATACTTATGTTTTGATGCAAGGAGCACGATCCTGTTGGGTCTTCTTTCGGGTACTTCAATTTCGCTTAATTGTTGAATGTTTGATGGAAACGACTTCTGTAAAGACGTTTTTAAAAATTCTGGTCCCGTCGTCCACAATGATGATGTCAAGAATTCATTGGGCATAAGTCCTCTAGAAATTAAATCTGCAGGATTTTCTTTGGTGTTCACATAGTGCCATTCATCAACTCGTGTAAGTTCTTGAATTTTGGCTATCCTGTTGGCCACAAATATTGTCCACGTATATGAGGGCTTGGAGATCCATGCTAGAACTATTTTTGAGTCTGTGTAGTAAGATCTGCCCTCTACTGTGATTGGCAATATATTAAGTAACCTCTCTACCAATTCCACCATAAGTACGGCTACTAAAAGCTCGAGCTGAGGGATTGACAATGAGCTCGTTGGTGCAACACGCGACTTTGAACAAATTAAACGGGTTGTTACAACTTTTTCTTCGTCAAGACATCGCATGTAAAAACATACTCCATAGGCATCTTCGCTACTGTCTGAAAAGGAATTTAATTGTATGGATTTCGTTACCTTGTTTGTCAGCATGTGACGAGGCACCCGGTAGTCGTTCAACGCTTGAAGTTGCAGGATGTAGTCTTTCCAGCGTATCTCATAGTCACCTTCCAGTGCTTAATCCCAGGATAGTTTAAGCTTCCATAATTGTTGTAAGAATATTTTACCAAGAACCACCACTGGGCCGATTAGTCCTAGAGGATCAAATATTTTTCCAAGATTTGACAGCACAGAACGCTTGGTAACAGTTTGTGACGTATCAAACACAAAATGGTATACAAAAGCATCCTCATTAGGTTGCCAAATAAGTCCGAGTGTTTTAACAACTTCATTTTTTCCAATTTGGAGATATGGTTCTTTATCTTTATCTGGAATTTGATTCAGAAGTGTAGGGTTGTTTGAACAGTATTTTCTCAAATCAAAATGAGCTGCACTGAGCATTTGTCGAATATCTGCTAACAATTTTGATGCTGCTTCTAATGAATTTGAGCCAGTCATGATATCATCCACATAAGTTTCCTTTAAAACAGCTGCTGAAGCTTGTGGATATTTGGAGATAGAATCCTCGGCTAACTTGGTTAAACAGCGTGTAGCTAAGTATGGAGCAGCTGATGTGCCATATGTGACAGTGTTTAGCTGATATATGCCGACTGGTTCTGAAGAATCTTGCCTCCATAAAATCATTTGATATTTTCTATCTGGAGCGTCGACTTCAATCTGCCTGTACATTTTACTTATGTCTGCAGTGAAAACGTAGTTGTATGACCGAAATCGAGTGATGACAGTAAATAAGTCGGATTGCCCTACCATAAGCGTATCGTTGAGTGACACGTTCGTGGATGTTTTTGCGGAGGCGTCAAACACAACACGAAGCTTAGTGGTTGAACTCTCGGCCTTTAGAACACAATTATGCGGTAAGAAATAGCAACTCTCCGGGATGTCATTACCAAGATTTCCTATACGAGTCATATGATGTAAGCTTTCATACTCAGTCATAAAATCACAATATTGCCGTTTCAAGTTTTCATTAGCAGACAGGCGTTTTTCTAGAGTTTGAAATCGACGTCCTGCTGAATTTAAGGAGTCGCCTAGAGAAGTGTGAGGTTTTCTAAATGGCAGTTTTACAACGAAACGGCCATTTTCAGATCTCTTAACCGTTGAGTTAAAAAACTGTTCACATAATTTTTCTTCCACTGTCAAAGGTTTTGAGCAGCTTGTGTGTGCTTCAATTTCCCAGAATTGTCGGATAATCATATCTAAAGCCGCTGTAGAGGGACCATTATTATTTTTGCAATGAAAACTTACTTTTTTGGGCGATATTATCTTGCCAGTGACAATCCAGCCAAGCTCAGTCTTCTGAAGAATGGGAAGTCCATTTCCAAGTCGAATCGATTCATTGCTGAATAGGTCCAATAATATTTCCACACTAATAAGCATGTCAACTTTCTCTGAATTGAAAAATGAGGGGTCCGCAAGTGTAAGGTTTGATGGCAAATTCCATTCAGATATATCGATATCCATTTCGGGCTGGTGCTCGCTTATACGTGGCAGTATATGAAACTCAAGTTCAGTTGAAAAAGTTGTGTAGTTAGACTTAATAACTGTTAGGATGTAATTTCGAACTTTAGCGTTGATATTGCCAATACCAGTAATTTCTGTTTGGCTACGTTGACGTTTTATTCCAAGTTGACACGCTAAACGCTCGGTGACAAAATTTAATTGTGACCCTGAGTTTAGCAGTGCTCTGCAGAGAGAAGTACAGCCCCATTTGTTTTTTACCTGTATTAGCGCAGTGGCCAAAAGAATTGTAGTATTTATGTCGGATGCTAAATTTATCGACTTCACTGTAGAATTTGTTGCTGCCAGAGCTGCTGTTTCGGAAGGTATAAATTTATTATCAACAGAGAATGTTGAATGACTACTGTTTTTTGGATCAAGGTTTTGAATTAATTGTCAAGCCGTTTGATTATTGCTTGATGTTGACGGCTGGGCTTTATTAAGGTAAAATGTATTGTAGTGCAATAACGTATGATGAAGGCCATTGCATTCCTTGCACTTTTCTGCTTCGCAGGTTTGATGAGTATGACCTGATTTAAGGCAGTTATTGCATAGGTTTCTTTGGTGTATTGAATCAAAACGCTGTTTTGGAGCCAGGGTGAGACATTTTCGGCATCTGTAGATTAGGTGATTCGTTCCTTTGCAATAAGTAAATTTTTTTTGATGATTTGTGCTTTCAGAGACGGCAAGAGTAGTTCGTAACTGCTTACCAGGAGCTTGTTTACTGGTACTTGATGATGTGTTAGGTTGCTGACGATTTGATGATCTGTCCTCTAAGTGATTGCATCTCTTTTCTAGGAATTTTGTCAGTTCATCTAAGGTAGGAACTCGATCTGTAGCTGCTTCATCATTCCATTTTTCTAGATTGCTGTTATCAAGCTTAGCTAAAATGATTTCCACAACTATATCGTCCCACTGTCTGCCAAGAGACTTCAGAGCTCGCAAGTGAACACTGAAAGTATCAACGATATCTCTCAACGCTGCCGCTGAGACCTTTGTGATTGTTGGCAAATTTAACAAATGTCTAACATTTTCGCGTATGATGAGTGGCCTTTTCTGATACCGATCAGTTAGACGTTTTAAGGCCACTTCATAATTTTCAGCAGTAACCTCTACAGATTCAATTCTACGCAAGGCGACATCCTTGAGTGATGATCTGAGATAGTGGAATCGTGTAACATTATCAAGAGCACTATAATTATGCACAAGTGCTGTAAATGTGTCATAATACGTGATCCACTGCGTATAGTCACCTGAAAAGAAAGGCAATGATATTTTTGAGGAGCTGCTCGTTGACACGTTTAGGTTATCATTAGCCACTGCATGTTTGAAACGATCAAACGTCACCGATAAGGCGGGATGAAGGGTGAAATACAGTTCTTCGAATTGAGCCCGAGTGGTGGTAGTTTCTTCCGTAGCCTCGTATTCCTCGACCGTGGATTGTATGATTTCAAAATCTTGGTAATATTTTTCCAATGCCTTAATTCTCAACTCTACTTCGTTTACGGAGGCAGTGCTCAACTTATTGGTCACGAAGTCTTGGATCCGTTGTTGCTGTGCAATTATGCTTGAACGTTTAGTTTTTATTTTTGCTAATTTGGCTTCAGCCTTTGTCTTTATTTCTTCTAAAATCTTAGCAAAACTTTACTTTAAACTGTTCACTATTTATGCAGTTGAATGCAAATTTGTATTGAATTTTTCTTAAGTTTTTTGTCTTTAGTAAAAGAATTTTCTAGTGACAAAAGTTAGGTATTGTTCTTTGACCGAATTGATCGCGTGATTTTTTCTTACTGCCTTATTACTGTACAAATTAATAATAATCAGCAAAATTTTAAGTTATGTATATGTGCAATAGTACCGCTATAGGTTCATGTACATAAATTGTTGATTAAATGTACGAAAGTATATAACCAAAAACCAGATTTTTGTTTAATTGTCTTGAGAAAGTAATTTGTTGTTTTTTTATGTTCTTTTCCTGCTGCTTCGCTGCACTTGTTCTCTGCCGACGTCTTAGTATCAATTATACGTTGGTACATTATACATACATACATGCGTATGCACAAGTGCACATACATACTTACATATGAATGTTTCTTTGTATATATGTACGTAATTTTATCACAGCTTTGTCAAGAAAAAGAACTTATTACTTAATTATTTTTATTTTGCCAATCCGCTTAAACAATTAAATTTAAATCTTGGACTACGTGTCCTGTCACGGTCGCCAATATTTATTTTGATGTTATTTAATGATAAATAAGAAAAATATTAAATTTGTGTTTTCTTTAGATAACGTTATAAGCTTTATTTTGAGCCGTACTAGGCAAGTGCTAAAACTATACTACTCTAGATATTCAAAAACTTAAAAATAAAATGTTGTCAAGTGACTTCAATATGTAAAATATATACAGTTGCTTTTATATACATATGTACATATGCATGTACTTAGTACATAGAAATAAGTACATAAGTGCTAATTTAGTTAAAGACAGAAATATGTTAATGTATAAAGAGCAATTGAAATTGTAAATAAGGGAGAATATTAAAGATAACAGTGGGACATCTTAACATGCCGGCCTCCTTAATATACGGTAATGTATATTCAATCTTCAATGGGAAGTTGGTAGAGCTTGGTGACAGCACGTTTATAGATACCATGCTGCGTTTTTATTTCAGCTACTCGATGAACTCCATCATGCCCAGGAGTGGTTGAAATGACCCTGGCTAGAACCCATTTATAAGGTGGCATGTTATCATCTTGTACTACGACTAAGGTATTTGGTTTTATGGGAACACTATTTGTGCTCCATTTATGACGCTGCTGTAGCAAGTGCAAATATTCTTTCGACCATCTATTCCAAAACATCTGTTGTAGTTGCTGTAGACGTCGAAATCGTTCCAATCGATTAATGTTTATAGTTGTAATATTAGGTTCCGAGAAGGATGTTAGGGGATGACCAATTAACAAATTACCTGGTGTAAGAGCCTCAAGGTCATTGGGATCAGACGAAAGTGGTGTGAGAGGCCGCGAGTTGAGGAATGCTTTAATTTGTGCTGTAACTGTACACATCTCTTCAAACGTTAATGTCGAACTTGCCACTGCCCGTCTTAAGTGATATTTGGCCTGTTTCACTGCGGCCTCCCACAAACCGCCAAAATGGGGAGATCTAGGTGGGATTGTGTGCCAGTCTATTCGATCTTCTTGGCAAAGTTTAACTATGTCAGCCTTGTGATTTTCGCTTTCAAACATTTTACGAAGTCCTGCTAACTCGTTTTTTGCGCCAAGAAAATTTGTGGCATTGTCGGACCAAATTGTTTTGCAAAGTCCTCTGCGTGCAATAAATCGACGAAGTGCAGCCATAAAGGCAGGTGTAGATAAATCGCTGACTGTCTCGATATGTACTGCCTTTGTCGTAAAACACACAAAGATGCATATGTATGCCTTAATCGGCGCACGGCCACGAATCCGCGAGTGGATATACACTGGGCCACAAAAATCAATTCCAGTGGTCAGAAATGCACGGCCTGGTGTTATCCTATCCTTGGGAAGCCTGCCCATTATAGGATCGTTTTTATTCGGCTTGGTGCGAAAGCATTTAATACATCGATGCACAATATTTCGGCAAGTATGTAAACCATTCAATGGCCAATAAGTTTGCCTGATTATAGCTAAATGTGTTTGAACTCCAGCGTGCATGTGCTTAAAATGATAAAAATAAACTAAGAGTTTAGTTAATTCACATTTTTTTGGTAATAGTATAGGGTGCTTTGACTCATATGATAAATTGCTAAAATGTAGACGTCCACCAACACGAATCACTTCATTGTCTAGGTAGGGTGACAAGTTTTTTATTGGGCTGGAGTTTTTTACTTGGCCGTTTTCCAGAAGCGATTTGTAGTCGTCAGAAATATAACAGCGCTGACTGTTAACTATTAATTTAAGTCGTGTTGCATCGAGCTCTGAGATTTTGAGAGGGCCGAAGTAGCGTATTTCTGCTTGAAGTCTAATGTTGCTATAAAATCGAATGCAGTAGGCAAAGATGCGTTCTAACTTCTGTAAAGAACCACGATATAATACGGTTGACGTCAAGTCAGTATACTTATGTTTTGATGCAAGGAGCACGATCCTGTTGGGTCTTCTTTCGGGTACTTCAATTTCGCTTAATTGTTGAATGTTTGATGGAAACGACTTCTGTAAAGACGTTTTTAAAAATTCTGGTCCCGTCGTCCACAATGATGATGTCAAGAATTCATTGGGCATAAGTCCTCTAGAAATTAAATCTGCAGGATTTTCTTTGGTGTTCACATAGTGCCATTCATCAACTCGTGTAAGTTCTTGAATTTTGGCTATCCTGTTGGCCACAAATGTTGTCCACGTATATGAGGGCTTGGAGATCCATGCTAGAACTATTTTTGAGTCTGTGTAGTAAGATCTGCCCTCTACTGTGATTGGCAATATATTAAGTAACCTCTCTACCAATTCCACCATAAGTACGGCTGCTAAAAGCTCGAGCTGAGGGATTGACAATGAGCTCGTTGGTGCAACACGCGACTTTGAACAAATTAAACGGGTTGTTACAACTTTTTCTTCGTCAAGACATCGCATGTAAAAACATACTCCATAGGCATCTTCGCTACTGTCTGAAAAGGAATTTAATTGTATGGATTTCGTTACCTTGTTTGTCAGCATGTGACGAGGCACCCGGTAGTCGTTCAACGCTTGAAGTTGCAGGATGTAGTCTTTCCAGCGTATCTCATAGTCACCTTCCAGTGCTTAATCCCAGGATAGTTTAAGCTTCCATAATTGTTGTAAGAATATTTTACCAAGAACCACCACTGGGCCGATTAGTCCTAGAGGATCAAATATTTTTCCAAGATTTGACAGCACAGAACGCTTGGTAACAGTTTGTGACGTATCAAACACAAAATGGTATACAAAAGCATCCTCATTAGGTTGCCAAATAAGTCCGAGTGTTTTAACAACTTAATTTTTTCCAATTTGGAGATATGGTTCTTTATCTTTATCTGGAATTTGATTCAGAAGTGTAGGGTTGTTTGAACAGTATTTTCTCAAATCAAAATGAGCTGCACTGAGCATTTGTCGAATATCTGCTAACAATTTTGATGCTGCTTCTAATGAATTTGAGCCAGTCATGATATCATCCACATAAGTTTCCTTTAAAACAGCTGCTGAAGCTTGTGGATATTTGGAGATAGAATCCTCGGCTAACTTGGTTAAACAGCGTGTAGCTAAGTATGGAGCAGCTGATGTGCCATATGTGACAGTGTTTAGCTGATATATGCCGACTGGTTCTGAAGAATCTTGCCTCCATAAAATCATTTGATATTTTCTATCTGGAGCGTCGACTTCAATCTGCCTGTACATTTTACTTATGTCTGCAGTGAAAACGTAGTTGTATGACCGAAATCGAGTGATGACAGTAAATAAGTCGGATTGCCCTACCATAAGCGTATCGTTGAGTGACACGTTCGTGGATGTTTTTGCGGAGGCGTCAAACACAACACGAAGCTTAGTGGTTGAACTCTCGGCCTTTAGAACACAATTATGCGGTAAGAAATAGCAACTCTCCGGGATGTCATTACCAAGATTTCCTATACGAGTCATATGATGTAGGCTTTCATACTCAGTCATAAAATCACAATATTGCCGTTTCAAGTTTTCATTAGCAGACAGGCGTTTTTCTAGAGTTTGAAATCGACGTCCTGCTGAATTTAAGGAGTCGCCTAGAGAAGTGTGAGGTTTTCTAAATGGCAGTTTTACAACGAAACGGCCATTTTCAGATCTCTTAACCGTTGAGTTAAAAAACTGTTCACATAATTTTTCTTCCACTGTCAAAGGTTTTGAGCAGCTTGTGTGTGCTTCAATTTCCCAGAATTGTCGGATAATCATATCTAAAGCCGCTGTAGAGGGACCATTATTATTTTTGCAATGAAAACTTACTTTTTTGGGCGATATTATCTTGCCAGTGACAATCCAGCCAAGCTCAGTCTTCTGAAGAATGGGAAGTCCATTTCCAAGTCGAATCGATTCATTGCTGAATAGGTCCAATAATATTTCCACACCAATAAGCATGTCAACTTTCTCTGAATTGAAAAATGAGGGGTCCGCAAGTGTAAGGTTTGATGGCAAATTCCATTCAGATATATCGATATCCATTTCGGGCTGGTGCTCGCTTATACGTGGCAGTATATGAAACTCAAGTTCAGTTGAAAAAGTTGTGTAGTTAGACTTAATAACTGTTAGGATGTAATTTCGAACTTTAGCGTTGATATTGCCAATACCAGTAATTTCTGTTTGGCTACGTTGACGTTTTATTCCAAGTTGACACGCTAAACGCTCGGTGACAAAATTTAATTGTGACCCTGAGTTTAGCAGTGCTCTGCAGAGAGAAGTACAGCCCCATTTGTTTTTTACCTGTATTAGCGCAGTGGCCAAAAGAATTGTAGTATTTATGTCGGATGCTAAATTTATCGACTTCACTGTAGAATTTGTTGCTGCCAGAGCTGCTGTTTCGGAAGGTATAAATTTATTATCAACAGAGAATGTTGAATGACTACTGTTTTTTGGATCAAGGTTTTGAATTAATTGTCAAGCCGTTTGATTATTGCTTGATGTTGACGGCTGGGCTTTATTAAGGTAAAATGTATTGTAGTGCAATAACGTATGATGAAGGCCATTGCATTCCTTGCACTTTTCTGCTTCGCAGGTTTGATGAGTATGACCTGATTTAAGGCAGTTATTGCAGAGGTTTCTTTGGTGTATTGAATCAAAACGCTGTTTTGGAGCCAGGGTGAGACATTTGCGGCATCTGTAGATTAGGTGATTCGTTCCTTTGCAATAAGTAAATTTTTTTTGATGATTTGTGCTTTCAGAGACGGCAAGAGTAGTTCGTAACTGCTTACCAGGAGCTTGTTTACTGGTACTTGATGATGTGTTAGGTTGCTGACGATTTGATGATCTGTCCTCTAAGTGATTGCATCTCTTTTCTAGGAATTTTGTCAGTTCATCTAAGGTAGGAACTCGATCTGTAGCTGCTTGATCATTCCATTTTTCTAGATTGCTGTTATCAAGCTTAGCTAAAATGATTTCCACAACTATATCGTCCCACTGTCTGCCAAGAGACTTCAGAGCTCGCAAGTGAACACTGAAAGTATCAACGATATCTCTCAACGCTGCCGCTGAGACCTTTGTGATTGTTGGCAAATTTAACAAATGTCTAACATTTTCGCGTATGATGAGTGGCCTTTTCTGATACCGATCAGTTAGACGTTTTAAGGCCACTTCATAATTTTCAGCAGTAACCTCTACAGATTCAATTCTACGCAAGGCGCCATCCTTGAGTGATGATCTGAGATAGTGGAATCGTGTAACATTATCAAGAGCACTATAATTATGCACAAGTGCTGTAAATGTGTCATAATACGTGATCCACTGCGTATAGTCACCTGAAAAGAAAGGCAATGATATTTTTGAGGAGCTGCTCGTTGACACGTTTAGGTTATCATTAGCCACTGCATGTTTGAAACGATCAAACGTCACCGATAAGGCGGGATGAAGGGTGAAATACAGTTCTTCGAATTGAGCCCGAGTGGTGGTAGTTTCTTCCGTAGCCTCGTATTCCTCGACCGTGGATTGTATGATTTCAAAATCTTGGTAATATTTTTCCAATGCCTTAATTCTCAACTCTACTTCGTTTACGGAGGCAGTGCTCAACTTATTGGTCACGAAGTCTTGGATCCGTTGTTGCTGTGCAATTATGCTTGAACGTTTAGTTTTTATTTTTGCTAATTTGGCTTCAGCCTTTGTCTTTATTTCTTCTAAAATCTTAGCAAAACTTTACTTTAAACTGTTCACTATTTATGCAGTTGAATGCAAATTTGTATTGAATTTTTCTTAAGTTTTTTGTCTTTAGTAAAAGAATTTTCTAGTGACAAAAGTTAGGTATTGTTCTTTGACCGAATTGATCGCGTGATTTTTTCTTACTGCCTTATTACTGTACAAATTAATAATAATCAGCAAAATTTTAAGTTATGTATATGTGTACATATGTGCAATAGTACCGCTATAGGTTCATGTACATAAATTGTTGATTAAATGTACGAAAGTATATAACCAAAAACCAGATTTTTGTTTAATTGTCTTGAGAAAGTAATTTGTTGTTTTTTTATGTTCTTTTCCTGCTGCTTCGCTGCACTTGTTCTCTGCCGACGGCTTAGTATCAATTATACGTTGGTACATTATACATACATACATGCGTATGCACAAGTGCACATACATACTTACATATGAATGTTTCTTTGTATATATGTACGTAATTTGATCACAGCTTTGTCAAGAAAAAGGACTTATTACTTAATTATTTTTATTTTGCCAATCCGCTTAAACAATTAAATTTAAATCTTGGACTACGTGTCCTGTCACGGTCGCCAATATTTATTTTGATGTTATTTAATGATAAATAAGAAAAATATTAAATTTGTGTTTTCTTTAGATAACGTTATAAGCTTTATTTTGAGCCGTACTAGGCAAGTGCTAAAACTATACTACTCTAGATATTCAAAAACTTAAAAATAAAATGTTGTCAAGTGACTTCAATATGTAAAATATATACAGTTGCTTTTATATACATATGTACATATGCATGTACTTAGTACATAGAAATAAGTACATAAGTGCTAATTTAGTTAAAGACAGAAATATGTTAATGTATAAAGAGCAATTGAAATTGTAAATAAGGGAGAATATTAAAGATAACAGTGGGACATCTTAACAT